>ML253024.1:0-39875 GCA_005239495.1 Nicotiana undulata | reverse complement strand
TAGACATGTAAACAATGTACAACAATTATGAAGAAAACACAGAGTTTCCAAATAAATACTGAAAGCAATGACAACTTCCACTCTCACTTTTCCCCAAAACATCTGTCTAATCATAAATCAGGAAAATAATACCAAATAGTCATGCGCACACAGGAGTAAGACAACCGGCCGGAGTCATAAGGAAAATAGCTATGCACTGCCGAGGATCGATCGGCCCGTCCCAAAAGTGCATGCTTACCATAGTCATGTTTGCGCACTGCCAAGGATCGAACGACCCGTACCATAAGTGCGTCTTTCAATGTAATCATATCATATTATTGTACAACTTCGTCCATGCACTGTCGGGGATCGACCGGCCCGTCCCATAAGTGCATTTCTTAAGTAATCATCTCTGTGCACTGCCGAGGATCGATCGGCCCGTCCCAAAAGTGCACTTATCAATCCGCCGTGGTGTACGGACCGCTCCCATGAGAGTGGGGGAAAATCACACTCCGCTCGCGGAAAGTAAATTGCGAGGCGGTCACATGCGCACATAAAGTATAATTGTTCGTCTTCCCTCGACGTGTGAAGCAGCGGTGGGCTCGATAAGTATCGTTTAAGCTCTTCCAAGGCCTGTTGGCATTCTAGAGTCCATGTGAAGTTATTTTTCTTCTTCAGAAATGAGAAGAATCAATGTCTCTTATCGGAGGACCTCGTTATGAATTTACCCAGGGCGGCTATGCGTCCGATTAACCTCTACACGACCTTTACATTGTCTACTATCGTGATGTCCTTGATAACTTTGATCTTGTCGAGGTTGATCTCGATTCCTCGGTTGGATACCATGAACCCGAGAAATTTGCCTGACTCGACCCCGAACAAGCATTTTTTCGAGTTCAACTTCATGTTGTATTTCCTCAATATACTGAATGTTTCCTGCAATTGTTTCAAATGGTCTTCTACTTGTAGGGACTTATCTAACATATCATTAATGTAAACTTTCATAGATTTCCCTATTTGTTCTTCGAACATCCGGTTTACTAGGCGTTTGTAAGTGGCACTAGCATTTTTAGTCCAAATGACATTACGTTATAGCAGTAGGTACCATATTTAGTGATGAACGAGGTCTTTTCCTGATCATCCGGGTTTATTTGTTTTTGGTTGTACCCAGAATAGGCATCGAGAAAACATAGGATCATGTGACCGGCTGTAGCATCGATCATGCGGTCGATATTAGGCAAAGGAAAAGAATCCTTGTGGCATGCTTTATTTAAATCCTTGTAATATACACACATTCTTAGTTTGTTCCTTTTCTTAGGGACTACTACTACGTTTGCTATCCATTCAGGGTATTTTACTTCCCGGATGGACCTTATTTGAAGAAGCTTAGTTACCTCGCCTTTGATGAAGGAATGCTTGATCTCGGACTATGGTCTTCTTTTCTGGTTCATCGGATGGAACTTCGGGTCCAAGCTTAGTTTATGGGTGGTGATTTCCGGTGGGATCCATGTCATGTTGAGATGGGACCAAGCAAAACAATCCATGTTATCTATAGAAAATTGAATAATGTTTTTCTTGAGCTCGAGAGTTAACCCCGTGCCCAGGTATATCTTTTGTTAGGGTAGATGTTTGATTAGTATGACTTGCTCCAGCTCTTTGACCGTTGATTTAGTAACATCGGAGTCACCGGGGACTATGAAAGATCGATGGACCCCATAATCATCATCTTCGTAAGTCCCTTGCTTCTCTAGTTGGGTCAAGGCCGGCGTCTGTGATTTCTATTTGGCTTCCTGTTTTTCGTTCGAATTTTACCCCTTCGTCGATGAGAGTGTCGATATTGGAATCACTTCGTCAACAACAAACATTTCCTTTGTGGCGGGTTTCTCCCTATAAATTGTTTTAATTTCCTCTAGTGTCGGGAATTTTAAAACTTGGTGAAGGGTCGAGGGCACTTCCCTTATGTTATGGATCCATGGTCTCCCGAACAGGGCGGTATACCTCATATCCCCTCCGATCACATGGAACTTCGTCTCCTGGATGTAGGGGTGTGCATTCGAATCGATTTATCGATAAATTGAATCGATTATTTGTTATGGGTTTATCGATATCGATTTATCGATGTCAAAATTTTCCTTATCGAGTTATCGATTTCGATTTTGCCCTCTTCGGTTATCGATTTATCGATAAATTGGTAAGATATACTAAAAAGATAAATATACCCTTATTCTATAATACCCTTTCCTTTACCCTAAGTCCTTAACCCTATTATTTCCTCTTACCATTCTTTAGCGCCGCTTTTACCTTTCTCCCTCTCTCCCGCGAACTGCAAACCCAACAGAAAGTGAACTCCGACGGACATTACTTCTCTTGAAACATTATTGCTTGTGAGATGCAAAGGGCTACAATATCTGGACTTGTTAGATGTCATGCCCAAATTATGGGATCTGTGTATCGTCGATTGTCCATTGTTAGAATCTCTATCGGATGGGCTCGTCAATCTTGTTTCTTTGGAAGTTTTAACTTTATCAAACTGCGAAAAACTACAACATCTGCCATCCGGAGATGCCATGCGACGCCTCACCAAATTAAGGTACCTGAGAATTTCTGGTTGCCCACATTTAGATGAAATTTGCCCAAACTAGTGGTCCAAGATTTCTCATATTCCATCAATTGATTCGGCAGATTCAGGAGCTACGTAAGTCTTTGTTTATCTTGAGTTCTATTTAAGAATTAATGCAATGTTATCAGGGAATTTGCAATTGTGCTTTGGCTTCAGTTTGAAAAATGTGGTTTAATTATGAAAAATTATGTGACTAGATCAAATGTTATGTTAGAAGGTTGCTTGTTGTTGTATTAATATCGAGTCAAAATCTATTGGCAGTAATCACGTTGGCTATATTTCATTTAGATTTGGTAGAAAAATGTACAACAAGTTTGTCAACTTCTTTTCTCCTACATAGATTTATTTTGTTTAACAGGTATTGGTTGTGTTCCACTGAGAGGAAGCACGAACTTTGTTGGTCTGCATTTTGTTGATGGAAAACAAAATTAGTCGTGATGATGTATTTTTTTTATACCGTTGGAGTGTTGATGGCATACATTTGATCCCTTACTTTAGTTTCGTTGCATGTGCTTGTTGACACAATTTTTATGTTATAAACGGTGTTCGTCTTATTTTAGCTTCTTTTTGCCATATTAGTTAGGCGTGTTTATAGCGATATACTTTTCGTGGAATCCCGCAAATTTTCTTATTGGTGTAATCGATAACCGAATCGATAATCCCCAGAAATCAATAAATCGAAATCGAAAAAATTGAAACCTTATTGAAACGATAACAATAAGCATATGTACAAATCGATAATCGATAAGTAATTATCGATAAGGGTCAAAATCGAATCGATAAATCGAATGCACAACCCTACCTGGATGGTCCCGGCTACGTTTACTGGCAAAGTTATTTCGCCCTTAGTAGTTTCACAAGCCATGTTGAATCCGTTTAGCACTCGGGCCGCGGGCACAACTTGGTCCTGTAGGCCGAGCTGTTCTATGACCCTTGATCGAATGATGTTGGCCGAACTACCTGGATCAATTAACACACATTTAACTCGAGTCTTATTCATGAGTACAGATATTACCAGTGCATCGTAGAAGCTGCATGATTCCTTTTGCGTCCTCGTCGTTGAAGGTCAAGGTTCCTTCTGTTACGTGATCCCGAGTTCATTTTTCCCTTGTGATCGATACCTCAGTGTGTTTTAACACTGTCCCTTGGGGAATATCGACCCCTCCAACAATTATGTGAATGATGTGTTGAGGTTCTTCTTTCTCGTTTCGTTTGTTGGAATCTCTATTTCTGAGTTGATTCTTGTCTCAATCCTTTAGAAACCCCCGAAGGTGTCCGTCGTTGAATAACCGAGCTACTTCTTCTCTCAGCTGTCTACAATGTTTCATTCTATGGACATGGGTGCCATGATATTGGCACATTTGGTTGGAATTTCTCTGTGGTGGATCAATCTGCATAGGTCGAGGCCATTTAGTATCTTTGATGCGTCCGATAGCTGATACGATGACGATTGCGTCAACATTGAAGTTATATTTTGACAATCATGGTGCTTCTTTAGGTCTGGTATGCCTGTCGAATCCATTCTTGCTCGTGAACCCTCGAGAGCTATGGCCTTGGTCATTCCTCCTTTCACTCCGTACAAGGTTTTTCCCAGATCTGTTGCTCCTACGATCTCCATTATACAACTGGTATTGATCTTTGTTCAACCTTGGTTCTCGATCAATGTCCCTCTTGATTCTGTCAACTGTCCTAATAAGATAAACGGACCCAGAAGGAGCCCCCAACTGGTCATATTCGAATCTAATCTTTGATTGATACCGATTATGTACATCGACCCAGGTAACAACTGGGTATTCTATCAAGTTCTACTTCAACTTATGTGAAGCCACTGAGCTTCGTGCATTGAGTACTTGGGTGAAAGCTTGAACAACCCAATCATCGGTGACCGGTGGTAGATGCATTCGTTCCATTTGGAACCGAGAAACAAACTCTCTGAGCATCTCGTTATCTTTCTGCCTTACCTTGTAAAGGTTCGACTTCCTAGTCTCGAGCTTAATGGCTTCGACGTGTGCCTGTACAAAAGAATCTGCAAGCATAGAAAAAGAATCAATAGAGTTAGGTGGTAAATTGTGGTACCATATCATAGATCCCTTTGACAGGGTCTCCCCAAATTTCTTTAGTAACATGGATTCGATCTCGTCGCCCTCTAGATCATTCCCTTTAATTGCACATGTGTTAAGAGTTTACATGCTCGTTTGGGTCGGTCGTTCCATTATACTTAGGAATCTCGGGCATGCAGAAATTCTTGGGGATTAGTTTGGGAGCTGCGCTGGGGGGGGGGAGGGAGGTCTTAGGAATCTCGGGCATCCGGAACTTCTCGAGCGTCTTCATGATTCGGGATCGGCTCCCGATTCACTCCCGTTCCATTTCATTGACACCAATTCGACCCTGTGAACAATTTCCTAGGACGGCTCGAGCTCGAGCTTGATCCTGCTTGGTGTATGGTTCTAGTTTTGGAGATGGGCTATCGCGGCTTGTTGAGCCCGCAACATCTCGAAGATCACCCGAAGGATGATCCCACCCTCTTCGATGCCATGTGTGCTCTGAGCAGCCGATCGAACATCCCTACGGATGCTACTCTCGTGATTGACGGCCAAATTTGCATTGATGGCTACATGCGAGCTAACATCGATTGGATCTACAACTGGGACTCCATCGAGGCCAACTGGAGGTACGTCGTTTACTGGTGCTATGTTGTCATTCTCATCATGGTGATCGAAGTCATTGTCCACGTGTATGGGTGCTGCCTGAGAGTTCGACATTTTGATCCTAGAATTGAAGATACTCACAAGAGCTTGTGTAAAATAGTGTGTGTTATGAAAGTTAGTACCATACAATCACTATTATCCTTAGCCCCACGGCGGGTGCCAAACTATTTACCCTAAAAATGGATAACAATTGAATTGATACGCAATTTTAAGGATACGCGGTATAACTTGACAATAATTAAGAGAATATATTAATATTGAAATTGATGATAAAATAAATAAATGCAAACCAAACGAATCTAATAGCCTTGGACCTCGAGTTCGATCACCCTTGAATCAAGAGAAGTTTCAACTGATATAAGAACAGGGTAACAAGATAATGAAAGCTAGAAAAAGACAATGTATTGCTTTATGTTGCGTAAATGTGATGTGTTTTACAAATGATCAGACCCCTTTTATATAGTAGGGGAGTCCTAATCTTGATACAATTCTAAATGAAGTAAAAAATCTCATGATTGGCTAATTAATTAGCCTATCCTTGATACATGCCGAGATCTCCACCCAGATCTTATAACGACCCGGCCGGTCGTTTCGAGAGTTGTAGCCCATTTTCCCCCATTTTTGATTCTTTTTGTGTTATTCAGCTATATTGTGCTATACCAGGTTAGTTGGTTTGGGTACAGAGTGGTTCAGAGTGAATTGAGACACTTAGTCTCTCTATTAGAAGCTTAAGTTGGAAATGTCAACAAGATGTTGACTTATGTGTAAACGATCTAGGATTCAAATTTTGATAGTTCCATTAGCTCCGATAGGTATTTTGGACTTAGGAGCGCGCCGAGAAGTGATTTGGGGGCCCGTAGTAGAATTAGGCTTGAATTGACGAAAGTTGAAATTTTGGCGATTTTGGTCGGCAGTGGAAAATTTGATATCAGGATCGGAATGGATTTCCGGAAGTTGGAGTGGGTTCGTGGTGTTATTTTTGACGTTTGTGTAAATTTTGAGGTCATTCAGACGTGGTTTGATAGGTTTCGGCGTTGTTTGCGGAATTTGGAAGTTTAGAAGTTCTTAGACTTGAATCCGAGGATAATTTGGTGTTTTGATGTTGTTTTGAGTGATTCGACGGCTCGACTAAGTTCATATGTTGATATATTACTTGTAGGTATGTTTGGATAAGGTCCCGAGGGGCTCGAGGTGAGTCCCGATGGCTAACAGGAGGTTTGGAACTTGGAAATGCAACTGAATTGTTGCTGCTGGTGTTTTCCGCACCTACGGAGAGGGATCCACAGGTGTGAGACCGCAGAAGCGCGTGTAAGGTCGTAGATGCGAACAATGTTGAGTTGGGATATAACCGCAGGTGCGAGAAGGAAGTCGCATATGCGAGCCCGCATGTGCTAGACCTGGGGCGCAAATGCGGAAATGAGGAAGTTGGTTGGTTCCGCAGAAGAGGAGGAAGATGCGCAGGTGCGAGATTTGGCCACAAATGCGGAGCCCGGAATTTTAAGTGAGTTCCGCACCTGCGATGGGAATTCAGCATGTGCGGTGTCGCAGAAGCAGTAAAAGGGACCGCAAATGCGGTTTCGCTAGGCAGAAGGTATAAAAAGGGGACTTCACAAATTTCAACTCGGATTTTAGAGTTTTTGGGGTGAGTTTTGAAGGGGATTCAAGGATATTCGCTGAGGTAAGTTAGTTGAGCTATATTATCATTAGCTATGGTGTTTTCCCGTTGATTTCTCACCTAATTAGTAGGGTTTTTGAAGAGAAATAAGGGGTTAGGGCTTGGGATTTTGGAGAGTGTAATTTGGGGATTTGAGGGACCAAATGATGTCGGATTTTGATAAATTTCGTATGGGTAGACTCGTGAGTGAACGGGCTTTCGGGTTTTTTGACTTTTGTCGAATTTCGAGACATGAGCCCCGGGGCTGGGTTTGAGCCAATTTCGGGTTTTGAGTCTAATTTAGTAGTTTTTCTTGTGGAATTGATTCATTTAGCATATATTAATGGTATTGTACTGGTTGTGAATAGATTCGGAGCATTTGGAGGCTGAATCGAGAGGCACAAGCATTGCAGAGTAGGATTTGTTCGGATTGAGGTAAGTAACAATCTTAAATATGGTCTTGAGGGTATGAAACCCCGAGAAATTCATACGATGTGGATATTTAGAGGTGCCGCACATGCTAGGTGACGAGCGTGTGAGTGTGCACCATGTGGAATTGGGACTTGGTCCATCCTGGGAGACTGCAAAGTCGAATAGCCCGTTGTTATTACCTATTCATTCTTGTTTTTGAGTTATTGTCTGTCTTACATGTTAGAAATCATGCTTAGGCTATATGAAAACAATGTTGGGACCCACAGTGGTCGTGAATTTGTTGTATTGAGTGCTAAATTGTTGTCTTGTACTCAGTCACCGTTTGCTTATGCATTATATCTCAGCTCTCCATCATGTCTTGATTAATACTTGTTGTATTCTCTGTTTGCCTTTTTATTGTGATATTCGTGAGGCTGGAGAGGCTAGTGACTGATATAGGGCCTGAGTGTCGGGTTGAGAGCTATGTGAGATATATTGGATGGGGTTGCACGCTGCAGCAAGTGTTGGATCGGGTTACACGCCGCAACAAGCTTTCGGGCCATTTTATCGAATCGGGCTGCACGCCGCAGTAGTACTTGGATCGGGCTGCACGTCGCAATAATATATAGATCGGACTGCACGCCACAACTATATTGGGTCGGGCTGCATGCTGCAAAAATATATCTCTTGGGTTGTAGGAGCCCCTTCGAAGTCTGTACACCCCCAGTGAGCGCAAGTACCTTGATTGTGAGTATTGAGGCTAAGAGCCGAGTGATTGAGCTGTTGAGTTAGAAGAGTGACGGTAGCCCTGTGAGGTTGTACTTGTTCTTATTTATTGTTGCATTTTGTTTCTAGTCGTTGTTGTTGTGAAATTTCTGGAGGACTTATATTTCTTTACTTGAGCTCGATATATTTTGATTTTATAACACCAGATCGAAAACATGCCTATTTTCTTTGCTGAAATTACTGAAATGAACTATATTTTGTGTAAATCTCAGTTCCTTATTTAATTATTTTACTTACTGAGTTGGAAGTACTCACGTTACTCCCTGCACCTTGTGTGTAGATCCAGGTGTGACCGGATGTGGAGGTCATTGAGCTCGTGCATAGTTGACTTTTCCGGAGATTTATGAGGTAGCTGGTGGCGTTCACAGACCTTGTGCTCCTTCCTTATTTTCTTTCTTTCCATATATTGATATTAGATGCAGACTATTGTAAACACTGTCTTTTGGATTTAGAGTCTAGTTGCGTATGACTTGGCGACACTCCGATGTTTGGGGTTACAAATTCCGTATTTTGTTTTCTATTTATAGTTACTTCGAGTTTTATGAAAGATGCCTGATATGGAAAGTTTTACATTGCTATTTTATTGATTCTGAAGTATTTTTTTGGGATAGTTGACTTGCCTAGTACCATTGATAGGCACCATAACGGCAGGTTGGACTTAGGGTCGTGACATATTTATACTCGATCACGGATATTTTCGCCTTCTGTTATCCAGATCAACAAATTTCCTTCAATCTCGATTTTGTTCGGTCCTGGGAGCTCGAGCTTTGACGGTATAACTTCGCACCTCGGTTCGGTATGAGTTCAAGGTCGAACCTTAATCTATCATATTTTAGTCTCGATTAGTCACGCAAGGGGTGAGCCCGATTTTACCGTATACAAAATGAAAAGTTATTATTCTCGAATTAGACAACTGAAAATGAAAGAATAGGATATCCTTCTTGTCTTCTTCAACCCCTAACTAAAAAATTGGATATGAATAAAATTTAATTTACTTAAATTCTCCTATATAAGAAGCGCCTAAGAACAACTGAAGCGGACAACACTTTGTTGACATGCCTGCTTTAGCTAAAATATATTTTGCTATTATTTTTTTATATAATTACGTTGAATGCCATCATACAGTTTTGTAAAATAAAGGGACCTTTTGATGCATTTTCAAGGCCCAATTGTTAGGCCATATTTGCTTTAATCAACATCTTTGTTGACCCCGCTTTTGTAACTTATTACATCAATTGCCATTATATATTCTAGTGAATAAGTGGAACTTTGAGGCTTTTTGAAGGCTCAAAATACAGGTTGCCCCGTGAAACTACATTTTCTTCTTTAGTTTAAAGTTCTATATTGATTATGGTGGGACCACTAAATTCTTATTGCGCTACTTATTACTCTTCTGCTAACACTGATGATATTATATCACAAACACTTTATTTTTGAGTTCTTATGAGTTGTATTTTATAGTTTCATTTTATGTAACTTTTGAATATGTATGTACTCTCATAATATCATTTATTTGTTACTATATTTTTGGTCGATCATTATTTGGGGAAGAGAGGAGCTTTGTATTTTACTTACATCGCAAGATGTATTAGAAGATATTTCTAAAAATAAAAAATAGAATATCAAGTAAAAATGGTAGAAAAACTAAGGCTAATAATGCAATAATTTACAATGCTAAATGTAAAGTAAATTTTTTATATTTTTCTAAATATATAATGTTTAAAAGTTTGTAAGCTATGTTTTGTTTTAATATTTTTTGAAGTGTGTAAATATTTTTTCTTTTAATTTCTTATTTGATTTAAAAATAGGAACAAGGAGAATATTAACTATTATAACCAAGTCATTAAAAATATTCTACACCATAAATTATTTACATAAAACTAATCCTTAAATGTTACTTAGAGTATTCTCATGAAGTACCAACAAGTATTATTGGATTTTATGGTCCTACAAGCAAGGATATGAGATTACAACAATAATAGATTCAGTTTAATCCCACAAGTAGAATCTGCGGAGGGTAGTGTGAACGCGGATTGAAAATGATAAATTCGATGAGTTTTTTCATAACTAGAAGGAAGTTTGGTCCTTTTTGGGAAGAACTAGGGACACATTTTACATCAACAATAACAGATAAATAAAGTGATGGAATTTCATGGGAGGAGTGGAATGTATTTGATTGCAATTGAAGTGCATCTAAAATAACAACTGGGCAATCACAGAACCTACAAGCATTCTCTTATGAAGTTGTTACATTGACCATTAGACACTAAATGAAAGTTAGTGCAATAAAAATTGGCAACTTTACTTTTAAAAATCCTTTTCTATGAATATCATACCATATTCTTTTTAATTAAAGCCACTACGTGTTGGCGGGGGTCTAGGATGACTTAACTTGTTGAATATTGTACTATATGTTGAGTAAAATTCTTATATAATATTTGTGGAATAGTTAATATAAGTGACTGTTTTCTGTTATATAAATAAATTTAACATCTCACGAACAACAAGGAAAGACACAAGACATGCAATATAGTGCTTGGTCCAATTTTCCTATTAGAACAATGGCAGAACTAGGATTCTATATAATTTTTTGACGAAGGGGTTTAGTTGCACCCTCTGGTTCTGCCGCTGTCTATTAGTGCCTTATCCAGGTAAAATTTTCACACTATTTATATTTTTTCGATTCTATTTACTCGAGAAAATTCTCCATTTAGCTTGTTTGACATGCTGGACGAAATTTCCAGAGTAAATAAGCTGGGCATTGTCTTTACAGATGATGGAGCTCTAAGAAGCTACAAATTTGAGAGTGTCATATGTCGTGATGTTGTTGCATATCAATACTTGACAAAAGTAATGAAATAAAATTTTACACTATGATGCAACAACATTTAACTTTTTTCACCTTGGTCTATGAGTCTCCTTAATTTTTTATGAAAGGGAGGAAATGTATTCCTTTTTAAAAGAAATTACTCTCTCTGTCAGCTAAGGTAGCATTCTTACCAAATTGGGTGTATATTTTATCTAAATGAGTTTGACCCGCTTCATATATAATAAAAATTCTTTTTCATCCCTTAAATCAATAATAAAGACCTACTTATAATATTATATATTATTAATTACATAATAACTAAGTTGAAAGCGAAAACCAATTTTCGTATACATCATTATTCATTATTATATAATATTATTATTAATTAAATAATATTGTATATCGAGTATGTAAACATTGTTATACAATATTTATCTTACTATTCACGATTACTGTTTGTTGTGGGGCCGTGGTCTTTCTTTCACTACACTGATTTTAGTTTTGGTGTACATTTTTATTTGTTATTTTGATGTATTCCCCTTTTGCTTTTATTTTGTGTACATTTTATTTAAATTTTTTTTTTTTTACTTTTAGTTCGAATTCTTCCGAGCTAAGGTTTACCAGAAATAACCTTTCTGCCTTTTTTAAAGGTTGGGATAAGGTCTACGTATACTCTACGCTCCCCAGATCCCACTTGTGGAGCTACACTGGGTATGTTGTTGTTGTTGCTTTTAGTTCGTATTCTCTCTCTTACAGAATTAAAGAAGAAGGGGATTTTGATTATCAAACATATTCGGTTGTGTGTAAAAAATAATGGACAATTTATTATGTATCAAACCATAGCTATTTTGTTGAATCTTACCATCTTATGTAACAAATGCTTGTAATGTTTTGCATCACTAGGAAATCAATGTGTCATAAGTGACACAAACAAAATCTGTAATGTTTTAAATACGCCGTAGTTCTAATATAAATATCCTGTTTGTTAAAAAAACCAATGGTATTTTATTAGTTCATAAAGTAAATACCACACCAATCAAAGATACCCATAACAAAAATATATTGATAAAAAGAATTTTGATGAATTCATTCTGCAACCTCAAACTCAAAGAATAAATAGGCTTATAATCGAAATCTAAACAAATGATATTCATATGAAAAATGACCAATTAACTCATCACCAAAAAAAGAAAATGATTCGAAACTCTATTCGTTATCAAAGAAAAAAGATAAATTTTAAAAATATTATAAATATGATCTTTTATCATATAAATCGATTAATTATGAAATAAAAATGACTCTTTTATTTCTAGATTAATTATGCCGGGGGCGTTCGACTAAAGTAGCGATTCATCTGGTAAGAAGATTAATAGAGCAGTACAAGAAAAGGAAGAAGAATTTGCATATGGTGTTTATTGACCTTGAGAAAGCGTACGATAAAGTCCCGAGGGAGGTCTTGTAGAGGTGTTTGGATGTTAGCGGCGTTTCGGTACCGTACATTAGGGTGATTAAGGATATGTATGATGATTCTAAGACTCAGGTGAGGACTGTGGGTGGTGACTCGGAGCATTTCTCTGTGGAGATGGGGTTGCACCAGGGATCGGCTCATAGCCCATTTTTATTTTCCTGGCGATGGATGTACTGTCGCGACACATCCAGGGGGAGGTGTCTTGGTGCATGATATTTTCCGAGGATATAGTGTTGATTGACGATACGTGAAGCGAAGTTAACATGAGGTTGAAAGTTTGGAGACAAAGCTTGGAGTCTAAAAGTTTCAAACTGAGTAGAACCAAGACAGAATACTTGGAGTGCAAATTCAGTGACAGGGCATATGATGCAGACGTAGAGGTTAAGCTTGATGCTTAAGTTATCCTCAAGAGATCGAGTTTTAAGTATATCGGGTCTAATATCCAAGGTAACGGGGAGATTGACGAAGATATCGCACATCGCATCGGAGCGGGATGGATGAAGTGGAGGTTCGCCTCCAGTGTTTTATGTGATAAGAATGTTCACCAAGACTTAAGGGTGAGTTTTATCGAGTGGTAGTTCGACCGGCTGTGCTGAATGGGGATGAGTGTTGGCCAGTCAAGAACTCTCACGTGTAGAAGATGAAAGTAGAAGAGATGAGAATGTTGAGATGGATGTGCGGGTGTACCAGGAGAGATAGGATTAAGAATAAAGCTATCCAGGATAGAGTGGGAGTAGCCTCCATGGAGGACAAGATGCGGGAGTCGAGGCTGAGATGGTTCGAACAAGTTAAGCATTGATGTTCCTGTCAGGAAGTGAGAGAGGTTGGCCATGGAGAGTTTTAGAAGAGATCGAGGTAGGCCTAAGAGTACTGGGGAGAGGTGATTAGACAGGACATGACGCTACTTCAGCTCACTGAGGACATGACCCTTGATAGGAAGGTGTGGAGGTTGAGGATTAAGGTAGAAGGTTAGTGGGTAATTTTTAGTTATTCACCGATAGCCTTAGTAGCATGCATGTGTGTTTTTGTTCGTCACAGGTATTGTATTCCCGTTGTTATTATTTGGTACTACTTACCCTTTATCTTTTTTTTCTTCTTTTCTCTTCCTTTTTTCCTCCTTTCTTGCTTTCCTTTTATTTTTCTTGCCCTTCCTGAGCCAAGGGTCTATTGGAAATAGCCTCTCTACCTGCATTAGGTAGGGTTAAGATCTGCATACAGATCACCCTCCCCAAACCCCACCTGTTGGGATCATACCGGGTTTGTTGTTGTTGTTATTGCTGCTACTTGAGCCGGATGAAAGAAAACTTTCACGTCCGATTTTGAAGGGGGAGATCCTTTAGAATCATGTCAATATTTCTTTTGCTAGGCCCATAAATAAAAAATTCACTTTCTTACGATTACGAGGTTTATTCGAATATAAAATTCAATCTTGGAAATACAAACCTAAGGTATAGGCCCACTTTTTACGGTTCAATAAAAAATTTAGGCTCAAAACCCCGATTCAAGTAGTCATTTATTTGGTACCGCCCAAGGGGACCGAATTGCCATTCTAACTCTTCTTAAGGGATTCCAATTCTCTCTTTCAATACGTTCCTCAAAAAACTCGATTCAGGCAGATTCTTCCCTAACTAACGAGGAGATCTTGACGGGATTGCCTAAAAAAATGGCAAACTAACTGATTCAGGACCAGTTAATGAAAGATCCCAATGCAAGAAAAAAATGCATATTGGGTCTTTGAAACAATTCATATCGTTTAGTAATAATAAGTTTGATCTGTTTTATCGAGAAGGTCAAGGTGATCATTCCGAGAGTGTTGGAGAGAAGAGAAAACGGTAAAAACTCTCTCATTCGATCACCGAGAAGTCAGACGCTGATCAAGGGTGTAATACTCTTTGTAGTAGCAGTCTCATATATCGTAACAATCGAAATATCCCTAGTGAGATGCTCGCACAACAGGCTATTAGATCAATGGTAGAGTGTGCTCCTGATAATTGCAACGATCATTGAACAATCATAGAAATAGAAGAAATAGGTTCAGACCAAGTGACAAAACTCTCTGTGAGTTGGGCTATATAAAAGATCTTTTTCTACTAAAATGAGCCTTGTTCAGGTTTCTCGATTGAAATCCCCGTAAATAGCATTTTCTGTTGAAATAGTATTTTTGCTTATTTCAATGATCCTCGATATGGGACTATATTTTGTATACAAGTTGATACAAAATTAAACATTTAATACACAAATGGAGTTAAACTAAAACTAAATTTTTTATGTTTTTTTTAATACTTTTTATCCAACAATCTTTATATACGTTGATGTCCCGTCAATTTCTATGTCAAATTTTGTAGCAGCAAGTGCTAACAATATTCCTTTTTTTCTTTCCGCTCTTTGAAACTTGGGGAAGGGGAATTCTTTTTTGGTTTTTCTAAGTTTTGTTGTGGCTGATTTGTATTTTTGTAGTTGCCAAAGGAGAATGTTATCGATTTAAGTTGGTTGTATACAAAGAACTAAAAAAAAAAAAATCTCATTAAAGATCTAGAAAATCCAGTTTTTCCGGACCTGCTACATGATTGTAAAGTTATGTGTGGACCACCAAGTTATAATTATATGTGTAAGTTGTACTTAGGTGTAACTCTCTCTTTCTTTTATTATCACTTCAAGAATACCAAATTACTAGAAGATAAAAATTTGGGTTTTATTTGGCAAATAGACATTTGACCATAAATTTCTCTTATATTTTGGAAATTTTTTAAGTCCCAAGTCCCAAATCCCAGTAGCTGGTTTTGGGCCAAATCCCTCATAATATACATATTTTTTAAAAATAAATTTGGAAAATATGTTTTGAAAACGTATGTCCAAGCACATTTTCATCTTCAAGCCAAACTTTACCAAAAATAAATTTTCCAAAACAAATTTAAAAATTTATGGCTAAACGCTCGCTAAGTAGTTTACCAACTCTTTTACGTTCTCAACTTTTCTGTAACTAAATTAATTAATTCTTTCGACCTCTTGCCCTCTTCCCTTGTTCGCTTTTTTCTTTTGGTTAAATTGAAAGAGGTCAGTGTATAAGTAAATATGTTTATAATAAATGATCGCATAAGGAAGTGATATATAGATTCAGAGGAAGAAAATAGTTGAATCTGAAGGCATAATTCCATCTGTTACCGGAAAAAAATGATACTCATAAAGATGAAGTAAATGTCTGTCAGCCGACAATATTTAATGAATAATATTCGACGCATTAAGTGAACATCCCGCTATAAGGAATATGACATTCACTGCCTACCATTACACATTTTACAATGACCCTCATAATTGACATTAAAGAGGGGCTTGATCGTAGGACCTTGTTCCCTAGGTATAACTATAAATAATGAACTCTATTATCATTGTAAAGGACACGAATTTTCTAGCATACATACGCCACTCGATGTAACGACTTGACCGGTCGTTTTGAAAATTTAACTCATGTTCGGCGGCATAAGGTCTTGAGCAGCTTCGTACTATGTATATTGACTTGCGTGCACGGTTGAATTTAGTTACCGGATGATTCAGAGTCCAATCGGAAGAAGGATTCAAGTTTTGGAAGCTTAAGCGGTAAGATTTGATCGGAATTTGACTTTTGTGTAAATGCTCCAGATTGGGTTCTGGATGGTTGCAACAACTTCGTATGGTGATTTTGGAGCTAGGCGTGCGTCCGATATTGGATTTGGAGGTCCGTAAGGTAATTTGGAGCATTTCGGTGAAAGTTGAAAAAGTTGAAGTTTTGAAGGTTGAGAGGTTTGACCAAGAGTTGACTTTGGTGATATCGGGGTCGGAATGCGATTCCGAGAGTTGGAACATCTTCATTATGTTATTTAGGTCTTGCCTGCAAAATTTGACGTGATTTCGGGTTGGCTTGATAGGTTTCGGCCCCAGTTTTAGAAGTTGGGAGATTTGAAAAAACATAAGTTCGATTCACGGTGCAATTCGTAGTTTCGACGTTATTTGATGTGACTTAAGACCTCGAGTGGGTCTGTGTTAGGGTATGGAACTTGTTGATATTCTTAGATAGGGTCCCAGGGGTCCCAAATGAGTTTCAGATGAGTTTTAGATGGTTTTCATAGTTTTGGACAGATCTGTTTCGGTGTCTGCGTGAGCCTGGTCCTTTCTGCGTGCCAGCGATAAAAACTTTTCATTAAGAGGAACGTGATAAAATAATTTTTTTTAAGTTGAATTCAAATATAAAAATAAGTCATTCTTTTGAATGAGAAAAGTATGTCATTTAAATTGAAATGAAGGAAATATGTGTAATTGGAGGTGACTAATGGCCTGTTTGGCCAAGCTTTTTTTGGGTCAAAAGTGCTTTTTTTTGGCCCAAAGCACTTTTGGCAAAAAATTGAGGTGTTTGACCAAGCTTTTGGAAGGAAAAAAAGTGCCTTTGAGGAGAAACAGAAGCAGTTTTGGAGAAGTAGAAAAAAGTAACTTCTCTCCAAAAGCACTTTTCTGAGAAGCACTTTTGAGAAAAATACACTTAGAAGCAGTTTTCAAAAGCTTGGTCAAACACTAATTACTGCTTAAAAGTGTTTTTCAAATAAATTAGCCACACACAAACTACTTCTTACCAAAAACACTTTTTTAAAAAGTATTTTTGAAAAAGCACTTCTCAAAATAAGCTGATTTTAGAAGCTTGGCCAAATGGACTATAAGAAATACTTGCCACGTGCCAGTTTTATCCTGATGACGTGTCATGTGCATATNAAAAAAAAAAAAAAAAAAAACCTAAGGTGGGTGGGCGAAGAGTGGGGGTGCGGCAAATAAGAAAAGGAATTTGGTATTTAGTCAAATATTTTGTGATTAAACTTCCGGTTGTAAGGCCCTCCAGCTCCGACTTCTTTTTCCTGGCCAGTGTTACAGTTTGTCTATATTTGATTTGTTTTTGGCATACATCTTCGTTTTATCTTGGTTTGGAGTTCTTTTCAATGTTTTTTTTTTAAATTCTTTTAGAAAAAATAATTACGATAATACGAAATTAAGAAGAAAACGAGCGAGAGGAAAAAGAGACGATTAAGAAGTATACAAATTGGTAGGTAGGATCATTGTTATCTTAAGAACAACCAAACAGAACACTATAGGTTAGACACATCTAACTATGATCTTGGACTAATCTTATGCTGGTTGTTCATAGCGAGCAGGTAACTAGTTTATCTTTTCTTGAAAGTGAGTCTATAACCCGTGACTTTGGCAATGTTCAAATATTTTTAATGAATGGAAAATTAAATGCATAATAGAATTATTTTATTGATTTTTCACCAAGCGACATCCAAATTACTGTATAGATGACATGTAACGTATGTAAATTTCTCTTACTTGATCATTGTTAGTTCATATGTATTTTTACGTCATTAAATCACTTAATCATAATGAGTTGATATGATTTAGTAAAAACATTCGGTATGAATAATATTTTACCGTAATCATACCCTTTGAGATAGGGATAAAATATGTATACACACCACTATTCTTTTCAGTCCTTACTTGTAAAATTATACTGAATTTATTGATGTTGTTTGTTAATCATACCGCTTGAGGGAAAAAAGAAACACTTGGAATAACATTCGAAAGGTTGGCCAAATTTATGCTCTTAGCCAAAATGTTCTGAGGCAAAGAGAATAAGACCTAAGAGTAAGTGTTATCACTAAATTACAAGGAAAAAGAAAAGAAAAAAACTGCAATTTCTGTCGAGTGGCGCAACATATAATGGAAACATATGGTAATGGCCAGCTGTTCACTTGGTATTTCATGATAAGAGAGTAGCACAAAAATATTAAACAAATGAGATGCATATGTATAATGAACAAAATCATCAATTTTCTAATCTGTTTGGCCTAAGATTCCATTAGAACCCAATGCAGAAACATGGATAGCGACATGCACACGGGTTCTTACTATGCTAACCAATTGACTATTCATGTAGTTTGGTTGGTTCTGTCTTTTCTTTTATTTAATTAGTATATATAATATGTAATAAATATAAACATTTATGAAATCCGTCCACATTCGGTTGATTTGGGATTACGCCACTTCGCGGAACTTGCTTAGGCTACAATTCTTGTAATAAACTTTTATACAGAAAACAGTAGAATGAGTACAATAGAGTTAAGCTGATAAGTTCTGAAAATTTAGTACTAGTAGTTTGTTACAACTTACAAATAAGCTCTATGAATGTTAGATTATAAATCTGTACTACTTAATGAAAGCTTTTAGAACCCGCCAGTTTTGAGTCTTACTTCTTATATTTTATGTATCATGAAAATTCATACTTATTAAATAGCTATTTATGTAATATTCTATCGTATACACGTTCTTAGTTTCGGCGAAGAGTGTTCATTGACCACACATAGTTTCACCCCTGGTATCAGGATCAAATCCTTGTGCAGGAAAAATATAAGTAATTGAGAACATACGAAATTGAATCAGTACTTGTGCCGGTGGAATAGAAGGTACCTTAAGGAAAAAATATTTTACTTACTTTTGCAACTTATGACAGTTTTTAGGGTCCTAAGTATGAATATGACACTGGCAAAATAACTTAAATATCTTAGTCATTAATTAATTAATTATATCTTTTTTATTATCACAAACCTAATTTAAGTAGCCAAAGATCCTTTATGACTCTCTATGATACGAAATCGTACCGAAAACACGGATAATGCAAACATATGCAGAAACAAAAAAGGATAGAAGATTAGGGTTTACTACAAATAAAGACAAGAACCTAACTATGAACTAGTTAGACCTCTTGAATTCCTATAATAAATACTAATCTAGGAAGAACATGAACAACTAACACGAATTAAGCTAAACATAGAATGCAATTCAAAACCCCTAGAAGATATATCAACTAGAACAACAAATTGACATTCAAATATAAAAGATAATCCAAGAGTATGAAAGTGCTATTTATGCTAGATGACTAAAATACCCTTAGACTAGTAAGGAAGCAAAGTAGGGCTAAATTATAAAACTAGCCTAAATAGCTAAATGTCAATATAGTCGTCTTGATCTTAACTCCTTTAAAGCACTCCAATGCTATGATGTTGACTTGAAAGTCATCCTGGTTAAGCGTGCTCATCCGACTTGTATCACCCCCCCCCCCCCCTAAAAGAAATTCGTCCTCAAATTTGGACCTTGCAAAACCAAAAAAGGGGCAAACATAAGTGCCAACCAATCGCAATCAAAACATTGTATGTCCAAGATAAAATATAAAAGATCACAATATTGCACTCAAAAGTAACACTCTTATGATATAGTCGAGTGTCTGTATATGGTCAAAATCGGGCTCGACCGATTTAGAAGATTTCTGTTGACATCGGGAGCAGAACCGAGGTGCAACTCCGAGACGAATTCCTTGAGGGGTGATACCGAAGGATTGACGCACCTCGAGATGAGGAAAAGATCGGAGCCCATCGTGGAAATGCGCGATACTCCCCTGAACACGTGACTGAAGCTGACAAGCACCTGCAAAATAGTATAAATCTGTACCGGATTACTAAATAGTTGTACTGGTTGTTTTATTTTGTAATAACTTCTTATGTACTGTGTTGAGACCCCCCCTCCCATTAAAAAAGGGACCCTTATCATTTTTTTGTACACACAATATTCAATACAAGGAACAAGAACATTCTCTCCTCTCTAACTCAAACATCCCCTATTGTCTCTTTACTGATTTATTACTTACATTTATTGTATTTCATTGATTGTCTGTCATTTATTATCCATCATTGATCATAGACAGCCTCCTCCGAGGCCCATAAAGTTGTTATAACTTCATCGACCGCACATCACTGACCCAGAGCCTCGACCTTGAGGGCCTATCTCGGCTAGCTCGGAACCCCCGAATTAAGTTAGTCTGGTTTGCCTATCCTCGATTTCATATCATTTTACCTTATTTCGTTTACTCAAACTTAGCATCTATTTGTCAACAACTAGCATTAAAATAAATCGCATATTTTTGGAACCACATAATCAAGTATAATTGTAATTACCATTTTCAGGGTAAACAGTTTGGCTCCCACCGTGGGGCTAAGAATAATAGTGATTGTTTTAGTGCTGGTTCACTAAAAAACGCAAGTTATTCTTCACACTTTTTCTTGTACAAGAACCTTTGATGTCAGGTCGTAATGTATGACTCAGTGAATGCACACGAAAGCCACGACTCTGAGAACTATGGGGAGAATGGTGTAACTGTTTTAGATGCTGATGCACTATTGCAAAACCATGACATCACACCGGAACAAACCCCCACGGGCATGGACTCGTGCGACGCCCAGCATGACGATGTCAGCTCCCACATTGACAGGAGCACGCGCCAGGAGGGCCAACATGAAGCACAAGGAACCCTCGCTCAAAAGGAAAGATGGGTCAGCCTCCACACAATCTTTGAAATGCTCTAGGCACAACAAGTGGCGATTACTCAGCTGCAAAACCGTTAAAATATTTCGAGCGCAATGGCACTAGGAACGGCCCCTCGAATCCAGTAGGTACCAGAGGGATCAGACAATAACGGGTCAACATCCGACCCCGATTTTTTGAAAATGCTCGAGGACCTCACAAAGAGGATAAAGTCAAGGTTCCCGGATAGAGAACCGAGGCCATGTAAGGAGAGATATCGAACTTACGCTGAGAATCGAAGAATCACCATAAGAAGCAATATGCCCCGAATTGATCGAAAGACGAATAGGGGCCGGGATCCTCGAGGACCAGTGAACAAAGCTAGATTCAGCAGGCGCACGGAGCCATCAGAGGTACCCTTATCCCTTAAACACAACTTCAACATTGGCTTTTCGGATATTGTATTAGCCATGGGATACATCAAAGGCACCAGGTGGCCAAAGCCCATACTATCAGACCCTTCGCAAAGGAACCCTAACCTGGTGTGCGTGTTTCATGGTACGCACGGTCATAGGACCGAAGATTGCAGGCAGCTCCGGGAGGAAGAAACCCGACTAATTAGCAAAGGGTACCTCCAAGAATTCATCAGCATCCGAGCTGTAAATCACCATCAGGAAAGGAAAACAACTCGAAGGAGCGGAATGGGAAAACCACAGCTCATCGCCCATATGATCATCGGAGGGACCAACGTCCCTCCAGGAGCCATGGCCAAGCGGACGAAGGTATCCACTACTACAGGTAACAAAGGTATATTTGGGAACGGGACTAACCCCCAAATTTAGGAGAAAAATCATTCAATTTCTTATTATTAGCATCGACTACTTTGCTTGGTCCCTTTTAAGCGTGACAGGGACCACGTCGGAAATAACCACCCACCGGCTGAGCATTGACCCCAGGTTCAAATCGGTCCGAAGTAAATCATGCGTTCATCGAAGGCAAGGTAGCAAAGCCCCTCAAAATAGGGTCCATTAGGGACGACCGATATGTTG
This sequence comes from Nicotiana undulata, assembly GCA_005239495.1. Taxonomy (NCBI): domain Eukaryota; kingdom Viridiplantae; phylum Streptophyta; class Magnoliopsida; order Solanales; family Solanaceae; genus Nicotiana; species Nicotiana undulata. The sequence continues at coordinate 18,021 of ML253024.1, read as the reverse complement.
GCAGCCCCCAAGAAGGGGAGTAAGTTAAAGTATGCGTAGATTGTAGAGATTTAAATAAGTCATGAAGTATGGAAGTATACATTAACAATATGCTAGTTAAGTCCTTGCGCGCAGAGAACCATTTAATTCATTTGTAAGAGACATCCGACGTTCTCGGAAGCTGCAACATGAAACTCAACGCCGAGAAGTGTGCATTCGGGGTATGTTCAGGCAAATTCCTAGGCCTTATAGTGTCAAGGTCACCGGATAAGATCCATCATTTCTTCTCCTTTCTCAAAAAGAAAAACAATTTCAAGTGGACTCCGGATTGCCAACATGCCTTAAAGGAGTTGAAGCGATATCTATCAAGCCTGCCTTTACTCCACACCCCGAAGGAGGACGAAACACTGTATTTGTACCTGGCCGTATCCGAGGTAGCAGTAAGTGGTGTGCTTGTTCGATAGGAACAAGGTACACAATTCCCCATCTACTCTGTGAGTCGGACCTTGGGCGACGCTGAAACCAGGTACCCTCTTCTAGAAAAATTAGCTCTTGCATTAATCAGTGCATCTCGAAAATTAAAACCCTATTTTCAAATCATCGCATTTGTGTTTTAACGGCATACCCCCTCCGAAGTATTGTGCATAAGCCCGAGTTATCGGGCCGATTGGCCAATTGGGATATTGAACTCGGAGGATATGACATCGAGTATCAGCCCCGAACGACTATCAAATCCCAAATTTTGGCGGATTTCGTGGCTGACTTTGCGCCCGCCCTAGTACCCGAAGCAGAGAAAGAAATTCTGCTAAAAACAGGCACATCCTCGGGAGTATGGACCCTGTTCACCGACGGTGCCTCGAATGTGAAAGGGTCCGGGCTCGACATAGTTCTAAGGCCACCTACGGGCGGCAAGATTAGACAATCTATAAAAACTGCGAAATTGACTAACAAGGAAGCCGAGTATGAGGCTATGATTGCAGGTCTGGATTGGCCAAAAGCCTAGGAGCCGCCGAGTATGAGGCTATGATTGCAGGTCTGGAATTGGTCAAAAGCCTAGGAGTCAAAATCATTGATTCCCTCTTGGTAGTGAACCAGGTAAATAGGAACTTCAAAGTTTGAGAAGATAGGATGCAAAGGTACTTAGACAGAACTCAAGTCACGCTGCATTGTTCCAAGGAGTGGACCCTGACCCACATACCTAGAGAGTAAAATAGCGAGGTCGATGCCCTCGCAAATTTGGGATCGTCCGTCGAAGAAAACGACATACTCCCCGGAACAGTCGTCCAACTATCCAAATCAGTGGTCGAGGAAGGCCATGCCGAAATTAACTCCACCAGCCCGACATGGGATTGGAGAAACAAATGCATCGATCGCCTTAAACGGCCAAGCCGAATCCACAAACAAAACCATCATTCAAAATTTAGAGAAGAAGTTAAAAGATGCAAAAGGTAGATGGAGGGAAATGCTTCCCGAGGTCTTATGAGCCTATCGAATGACCCAAAAAACAAGCACAGGGGAAACAACATTCTCTCTGGTGTATGGGTCCGAGGCTTTGATATCGGTCGAGGTCGGGGATCCAAGTTCCAGGTTCTGGCATGCTACCGAGAGTTCGAACAATGAGGCTATGACTGGAGCCCTCGAACTATCAAGCGAGAAGCTTTACTGGTCCGAGTGGCTGCCCAAAAACAAAGAATAGAAAGATGCTATAACAGGAGAACAAATCTCTGACGCTTGAGAGTCGGGGACTTAGTCCTAATAAAGGTCACCTTAAATACTTGGAATCCCAATGAGGGGAAGCTAGGCCCGAGCTGGGAGGACCGTACCGTGTCCTTGGAGTAATCAGCAAAGGGTCCTACAAATTCGGCACCATGGAAGGCGAACAACCTCCGAGCAATTGGAACATATCAGCGCTCAAACACTATTCTCATCACAGCCAAGGTAGAACCACCCTCCTATTTTCATTTGTGTACTCCACACTAAAATTTTGCAGATATCCGACGGAATGCATTGAGGAATCCTCAAACTCCAAAAGTCCTTTGGGTTTTAAAGCATGCGGTGCACTCTTTTCCTTCGATTGGGTTTTATCCCTAAAAAGGGTTTTTACTGGCAGGGTTTTTAACGAGGCCATATATGTACGCTACCCAAGGAGAACTCAAACAAGTATTCAAGGCTCCTCTCCAATCAACCTCGAATAATGGGGGGCATCCCCCCAGGAGGTCGCCTCCTCGGAAAAACCAAAGAAAGCCACCAAAAAGAGTCTCAACTGGAAAATGACGTATCGGGCCAAACGGTCAAATGAACCGTGCCCGCGTAGAATAATTGAGCCCTCGGCGGTGAAAATATGTATACTGGTACCGAATAATCAAATAAGCATCTTTGTACAAAGCTTTGTGCTTTCAAAAATAATTATCATAAGAAATGGCCCCAGGGACAGAAACTCCACGGACACTCGGAGACTGACGCCAAAGACTCGAGACCGTAAGATCCCAAGTGGGTAACCTCAAGCCGAAAAGCCCGTTGTGTGGTGGAATCAAAACTGTAAGTCCTACGGGCATGATCAAAACAGTAAGTCCTACGGACATGATCAAAACTGTAAGTCCTATGGGCATGATCAAAGTTGTAAGTCCTACGGGCAAGATCAAAGTTGTAAGTCCTACGGGCATGATCAAAGATGTAAGTACTACGGGAATGATCAAAACTGTAAGTCCTACGGGCATGATCAAAGCTGTAAGTCTTACGGGCATGATCAAAGTTGTAAGTCCTACGGGCATGATCAAAGTTGTAAGTCCTACAGGCATGATCAAAACTGTAAGTCCTACGGGCGTGATCAAAGCTGCAAGTCCTACAGGCGTGATCAAAACTGTAAGTCCTACGGGTGTGATCAAAACTGTAAGTCCTACGGGCATGATCAAAACCGCAAGGCCTCAAGTAAGGCATGACCAAATCATATGACCTTGTAAAAGGCACAATCCCGATTTTTAAGCCAAGGCTATATATTCAAACTTGTAAGACCCCTAAAAAGGCATACCCTCGAATATAGACGCCGAGGTACCTCACTCGGGGACTATAGGCTACGACCAAACACAATGACTCTGGTCGATAGGCTACGGCCAAACACAACAACTCCGGTCGATAGGCTACAGCCAAACATAACGACTCCGGTCAATAGGCTTCAGCCAAACTAACGCGGCTCGGGGACGCTCAACCGTTGCCATAAAATCAAATACTTCAAAATTATTTCGGAAAGAACCGGTCAAATCAGGATACCCTCGGCATAAGCAAAAGAGATTCGATCATTTTCATGTCATCTCCAAACAACAAAAAGTCTTCGAAACAATTCAGCCATAGGGCGAAACTTTCCGAGGTGCTCATTTATCGTCGCATAAAGACTCATAATCGAGGTTCTTATCAAGATGTCGAAGAGTCGGACGAACACAAAAACTTCAAAAATCTTTAATGAGGAAAAATGTAACCACACTAAGGTCGTACCAACCTAACTCTTAAGAGCCTTGGCGCCGGCTTCAAAAGCCTCAAGGCTAACTCAAAACCTGAGGGTCGATGAGCTCGAGCCGCAACCCGACTCGAGGACTGAGCCCGAAACAGTTAGCTAGAATGCCTAAGGGAAAACACATAAAAAGCCTGCAGACCAATTAGAGGTCATACCAACCTAAGGCATAATAGCCTTGGCGCCAGCTTCAAAAGCCTTAAGGCTGACTTGAAACCTGAGGGTCGACGGGCTTGAGTCGAAATCCAACTCAGGAAGTGAACCCCAAACAGTTAACTAAAAATGCCTGAGGGCCGACACACAAGAGCCCAAAAGCCAGTATAGAAAATTTTCAAGGTCGACTCTAAGGCCTAAAGGCTGAAGAACTCAAATTCAAATCTTAATTTGGGGACAAAAAACTCGAAAAGTCAATTTTTGGCCATTGCGACATTGCTCGTCAAAAGAAAAAACCTAAGGGTTTGTTCTAGATCTCGGATCTTGGGCCAACAACAAAAAAACATTGCAATCCATCACCGGAGTTTTTCCTTCGCCAGAGCATCTTTCCTCTCCATATGCAATAATCAGCCCGAATGTGTCAGAACATTGTAAGGCGGGTAGATACAAAGGCAAAAACAGATAAAAATTGTACCACATGCTCAACAAGGCAAGTCCTCTCCCGGGATGCCGCCTCAAAACTAGCCCGAAGGCCACAGAGTTCCTCCTTCTTCTCGGCAAAGAGAGCCCTAATATCATTATCCCCCAAGGTAAGCCTCTTGCACTCACCTTCGTAGTGTGTTAACTCAGCTTGAAACTTGGCAAAGGTCTGATCATAAATCACCTTGGCCTAAAAGCATGAAAGAAACAAGTGAGAAAGACGAGGAACGGGACACCGAGCAGAATTTGCGGAAGATTACCTATTCGCAGAGCCTATCGAGCTCACTAAAAATGAATAAGGCGTTAGGCTCATGGTTCTCCTCGGTCGTAGAAAACATCCCTTCAAACACGCCTTTGTCCTCAGCGGACACCCCCACATCGGGAGATTCTCAGATTCGGGCATCCTGTAATTGAACCGAAAGTAAAGCCGGTCACGGAGGATAGTCGCTCATTTCAATAACCCCAGATGGATTGATCGGGGCCTTCTCTTGCCTATGAGGGACCTCAGACCTAGGCTCCTCTGGCCCACTAACCGGGCACACTCCAACTTGGGGAACGTCCTGATTAGCAGCAAGCTTAGGAACGTTACCAGATACTTCCTCAACGGGCTCCTCGGCTCGGGGCGAGGCAACAATAACGTCAAGCTCCGATTTGGATGCCTCCGACTTGATAGACATCGGCTCGGCCGGACGCGAGATGGACGGGTCTTCTCCTCTCACAGTCACTATCGAGGGATTATTTCTTTCTTCACCTAGAGCTCGAGGAATTTCAGAAACTTCGGGAGTTAAGGCCGTTGAATCAGCATTGGATTTTTCACTTGGCCTTTTTTTATTTTGAAGGCCCGACCGACGGTTTCTTTCTTTTCTTCTTCTTCTCTTCATCAAACTTCGGGGTATCCGCTTCCTCAGGCGGAGACTCCCTCATCACGTAAGACTCTCCCAGACCTGCACAAATGTAAAATATGATCTTCGGGTGCAGGATGTAATCAGTGACGTCTCTTCGGAGAAATGCAATTACAATAAGGGTAGGGGCTTACCATGGTTCTTTGCTTCCCACCGAGCCGCTGACAAATCGCGCATCACGCGCTCGACATATGGTCAGACCAAATCTAGCTGGCCAATCCAGCCCGAGAGATCTTTAACCGAACCAGGGTACACCGCAACAAATGTATCGACGACAGGAGTTAGTGCATGGAGCAATAATCCAAGGGAAAATAAAAGACGTCTAACTAACACATGTACTTACGTTTCATGTTCCACCTTTTAGGGAACGACATCCTTTCCACCGGGATCAGATCTGAAGTCCTAACCCGGAAAAAATGGCTCATCCATCCTCTGTCCCTAACCTCGTCAGTACAAGCAAAAAAGGCTCTCGAGGCCCGACGCTGAAGTTTAATTAAGCCACCACGGAAAAGTCGGGGGCTTTGCATTCTGACCAGGTGGTCAAGGGTAAAATGCATTCCCTCGACCGTTTTCGCGAAATGTCTGGTCATATAAACAACGCGCCAGAACGACGGATGTATTTGACCAAGAGTCACTTGGTACCGTTCGCAAAAATCGAGGATCACAGGATCTATTGGGGGCGACGATGGTCCCACCGGGACAAGGGTAAATAGATAGGTATACACACTGAGAAAGCCAGCCTCAAATGTGGTTATGTCTTCCTCCCGAGAGGGAATCTTCACCAACACTGAATCCCCCCAGTGGCAGTCATCTTTCACTTTCTCGATGTCTGATATTAAGCTGATATATCGAGACATGGGCTCACATCGCCCTGGCCTCGAGGAAGGTTTGTCGATCTTGAAACCGAAGGTTATCACACATGCTTCGGGGATGCATTCCTCGATACGAGGAGGCTCCGTCGCCTTCCCTTTAGATGAACACGAAGAAGAGGAAGGTTTGTCGCCTTGGGAAACACTGGAGGAAGTCTTCGCCATTTCCTTTTGAGAAATTTTGAAGGAAGGAAATAAATATAGTCAGAGAAAGAACACAAGAAAGAAGTAGGAATAAGTTTTTAAGGGATGGAGGATGCGGTGAAAAAGAAGAGGTAAATGAAGGGTATTTATAAAGAACCATCATATGCGTTAGAGGAAGCCAAAAGACAGTAAATGTCGCAATCAACTCAAAGGCTTCCCAGTGGCTGTATGGACACGACCCTTTGGATTCCCCTCTGTCGCGTCGATTGCTTTATATGACACAGGTGACGCAATAATGGAAGCATTAAAGGATGATGGATTCAAATCGTTTCTTGTCTCTTCATTCCAAGAAACGCGGTGATTATCTATATACGGTCAAAATCGGGTTCGATCGATTTAGAAGATTTCTGTTGACATCGGGAGTAGACCCGAGGTGCAACTCCGAGATGAATTCCTCGAGGGGTGATACCGAAGGATTGACGCACCTCGACACGAGGAAAATATCGGAGCCCGTCGCGGAAATGCGCGGGACTCCCGTGAACACGTGACTGAAGCTGACAAGCGCCTGAAAAATAGTATAAATGCTTATATACTGTATTGAGACCTCCCCCTGTATAAAGGGGACCCTTATCATTTTTTTTGTACACGCAATATTCAATACAAGAAACAGGAACATTTTCTGCTCTCTAGCTCAAACATCCCCTTTTGTCTCTTTACTGATTTATTACTTGCATTTATTGTATTTTATTGATTATCTTTTATTTATTATCCACCATTGATCATAGATAGCCTCCTCCAAGGCCCATAATATTGTTATAGCTTCATCAACCGCACACCACTGAACCCGAGCCTCAAACTTGAGGGCCTATCTCGGCTAGCTCGGAACCCCTGAATTAAGGCAGTCTGGTTTGCCTATCCTCGATTTCATATCATTTTACCTTATTTCTTTTACTCAAACTTAACATCTATTACTTAACAACTAGCATTAAAATAAATCGCATATTTTTAGAACCACATAATCAAGTATAATTGTAATTACCATTTCCAGGGTAAACATTGTCATAATCTAGAAAGAACACATCTTCAACACAAATGACACAAACTTGACTATAAGGAAAATAATACCCATGAGAAGAATCAAGAGAGTGTAAAATTCTATACTTCCAACAAAATCACAATCTTGTAAAATTCTCAACAAAGTGCATACTTTTAGGGTATAAGCAAGTGTCATATATAAGCAAGTGTCATAAAAACAATAAAAAAACATACTCTCCAATCCAAAGAAAGACACTCCACCATAATAAGAAACAACGTTGGGGGTCAAAAACAAACTTTAATCCTCAAGTATCCACATACTTTCCAACAACAATTTCACATGTCAACTTAAGAGATAGGCCAAGTTCATCATGAATCATCATACAAAGAATATCTAAATACTCAAAGTTATGCATCTTTACTTCAACGCCCTTAGATAAACACAAGATAAGCATAAGCCGAATGTATATACCATTCTTGTTTTTGGGAATAAGAAAAATCTCTTGAAAAATAATATATTGAATTGTTAGTTCAAGGCTTTTCTTAGATTACATTAATACAGATTGGAAGGAAGAACAGAAAAGAAACTACAAAAGTAGACATTTTTTTCAAATTTTGGTCATATTTGCAAAAATTGGCTATTTTTGTAAAACTGATCACTTTTGCAAAACTAGACACATGTGCAATAGCTGGACATATTTGCAAGGTAGTGCAGGCTGACAATAGTTATTCTGTGTTTCTCAGTCAAGCGCCAAAAGCAGGGGCATCAGGTCCAATCCCAACCAATCTCCCTATCCAACTACCCCGAACTTTCCAACTTGTACAGACTTGTAACTCAAGCTGCTGCAGATTTTTGTGTGGAATTTCTGCTCAAATGCTCCTCTAACAACTGATATAAACTAGTAGAAAACTCATCCAAACTGCCCCTAATGAGTTCCTGAATGGCAACAATTCTCAGGTGCAGAAAATTGTGCAGAATGGGATTCAACAATAGAGTATCAGTTGTGCAGGAAGCCAACAACTTTCCAACAGATTCATAGTCGAGCTGAAGTTCGGTGAATTTTTCTGCAATTTTTTTGGCTATCCCAAAAATTCAGAAGCAAACACAAATATAAAACCAAATTTCAAGGCTCTCAACAACTATGAGAATAACATTACAAGGCTCACAAGTTGTTAATCCAACTAATGCAAGACAAGACGAATCAAGGAGCTAGATATTACCAACTGAATATTTTTTCACAGGAAATCTCTCAAACAACAGCTACCATTAGAACTCAGCTAACAAAAAGTTTGAAAAGAGAATTTCAAGGTGAACTCTCAAAATTTCAACAGTAGAGTCCAATGACACAGCTCACTTCATACAATTTCAAACAAGCAACTCAATTCAATCTACAATTTATCCAAGAAGCTCGATTCAAACTCACTGATTCACTAGAAGCAGTTCTGATTTTCTACCCCAAATTCGACCTTCGACAAACAAATATCAGAAGAATTTAGAGACAGAGTGTAACGACCTGGCTGGTCGTTTCGAGAGTTATAGACCCGTTTTACCCATGTCTACTTTCTTTTGTGTTTTTCAGCTATATTATGATATATCGGGTTATTTGGTTTGGGTCTGGAGTGGTTTCGGAGCGAATTGAGACACTTAGTCTCTTAATTAGAAGCTTAAGTTGGAAAAATCCACCGGATATTGACTTATGTGTAAATGATCTCGAATTTGAATTCTAAGGGTTCCATTAGCTTAGTTAGGTGACTTTGGACTTAGGAGCGCATCCGGAATGCGATTTGGAGTTCCAAATTAGGCTTGAATTGGCGAAAGTTGGAAATTTGGCGATTTCAATCGGCAGTGGAAACTTAGATATCGAGGTCGGAACGGATTTTTGGAAGTTGGAGTAGGTTCGTGGTGTCATTTGGGACGTGTGTGTAAAATTTGGGGTCATTCGGACGTGGTTTGATAGGTTTCGGCGTTGTTTGCGGAATTTGGAAGATTAGAAGTTCTTAGGCCTGAATCCGAGAATAATTTTGTATTTTGGTGTTGTTTTGGGTGATCCGAAGGTTCGACTAAGTTTGTATGAGGTTATATGACTTGTTGGTATGGTTGGTTGAGGTCCCGAGGGCCTCAGGTTGATTTCGGGTGGTTAACGGACATGAAATAAAAGTTGAGGAATTGCTGAAGTTTGGTCTTCCACTGGTGTGATCGCACCTGCGAGGGTATTAGCCGCAGGTGCGGCTGGGAATGCGCTTATGTGGAGTTGGGGCTGGCCTAGGGTAAATATAGGTGCAAAGGGAAATGCACATCTGCGAGCCCGCAGATGCGAGAAGGGCTCCACAAATGCGGAGTAGTGAGGCAAAGACTGGTTCCGCAAAAGCGAAGAAAGGGCCGTAGAAGCACGTCTGCAGGTGAGGAACTTGGAGCGCAGGTGTGAGCCCTGGGGGACTTAAGTGGCTTTTGAAGAAGCGGAGATTTGACTGCAGAAGCGGTTTCGCAGGTGTGAAAATATGTCCGCAAGTGCGAAAGGCCTGGGAAAAATGTTTAAAAACAAGGGTTCGTGAATTAGGCTTTATTTCCACATTTTGAACTCGGTCTTAGGCGATTTTGGAGAGGATTTGTGAGGGGATTCTTGAGCTAAGCTTCTTGTACTCGTTTTTGATCAATAACCTTGATTCCCCATTGTTTTCCCCACCTAGATTGTGTGGTTTTGAGGTGAAACTTGGGAGTTTGAGGTTAAGGATTTGGAGAGTGCAATTTGGCGATTTGAGGGACCAAATGATGTCGGATTGTGATAAATTTAGTATGGGTAGACTCGTGAGTGAATGGAATTTCGGGTTTTGTGACTTTTGTCAGATTTCGAGACATGGGACCGGGGGCGAGTTTGAGTGAATTTCGGGATTTGGCCTATAATTTGATACTTTTCTTGTGGATTTGATCCCTTAGCCTACATTGATTGTGTTGTATTACTTGTGACTAGATTCGGAATGTTCGGAGGCCGAATCGAGAGGCAAGGATATCACGGAGTAGGACTTTGCTTGGTTTGAGGTAAGTAACGTCTTCAAACTTGGTTCTGAGGGTTCGAGACCCAAATTATATGCTATATGATTGGTATTGAGGTGACACACATGTCAAGTGAGGGGTGTGCGGGCGTGCACCGTGAGAGTAGTGGCCTGGGTGACTCCATGGCACCGTCTAGTGACTCTATCTTGTTGATCTCTATGTTTTCATCATGTGATAAAGTAGTTGAGCCGTAAATCTTGCTAGACATCAAGTTTAGGATTTGTGCCGGTATTGTTTGGACCCTTAGCGGTCGTTTTCTTGCTGTCATCTCACTAGCTTTATTTACTATTCCATACTCAGTCATGATCATACATTTTTATATCATGTCGCAGTCTCAATTATTTATTGATTTATCGTATCATTTTCGATTATTTTCATGAAATTGTGAGCTCGTGGTGAGACTGGAGAGGTTGATGACTGAGTGAGGCCGAGTGCCTGGTTGTGAGTGACAATTATGGGATCGAGCTGCACGTCGCATCCGTTATATTGATGATTTTGATAGCGCTTGGGCTGTAGGAGCCCCTCCGGAGTCTATAACACTCCCCTCGTGAGCGCGGTTGATATTATTGAGGGATGAATCTTACCTGGACATGGATCTTGTCCGATGTACTCATTACCTGGAGATGGATCTTCTCCATAGGGATGGATTGCCCTTAGTCCTCAGTACTGGATGACCTATGGTTAGCGTTGTGTATATATTCCGGGATGGATCTTCCCTGGGCTTGTTGAGCCATATGCAGTACCGAGTGGTTGAGATATCGTGAGTGAGGGCATTTGAGGCTGATACTATGGTGCATCATTTTAAGTATATGTATTGGCATGTAGTGACAATAGAGTTATCTTTAATACACTATTCGACATTAATTTACTTCTAGTTATGAATTGCCTAAATTGTTTTAAGAGCATTTCTATATTTCCGTACATTTATTTCATGATATTTGCACCGGTTGAGTTTGTCACTATCTTCAGTCCATAGTTTGAACCGCTTATTGGGATAATTGTGTCATATTTTGGGTAAACTTTGTGTTTAAATGGGCTTTCATTAATGTTAAACCTTTCTGTTGTAAAATTTAAAAGATGTTTTTACTGTAATGAAGGAAAATGTTGTATTTAGGATTGCCTAGTTTCACGATAGGCGCCATCACGACATGGTAGGTTTTGGATTATGACAAGTTGGTATTAGAGCCTAGGTTACATAGATCTTACGATTCATGAGCGGTTTTTGTGGACTCTTGCGGATCGGTACAGAGACGTTTGTACTTATCTTCGAGAGGATGCAGAACCTTCAGGAAAATCTCATATTTTTGAATTCTTGTCGTGCAAATTTGTTGATTCAGGTAACTAAACATTTTTTGTTTCATTCTCTCACAGATGGTGAGGACTCTCACTATCGGACAGGGTGACTAGCCACCAGTACCACCCGCCAGGGCCGTGAGAGGCCGAGGCCGTGATAGGGGTAGAGGTGTAGCCCACGCAGCATCCGGAGCAGTACCTGCAGACCCCCCAGTTGCTCCATATTAGAACTAGGTCTCCGCGATTGATGTTCCAGTAGGACCAGCTCCGACACCACCTGTGCCCATTGTGATTCCTAGCCTTTAGGAGGCCCTAGCTCAGATTCTGTCAGTATGTACTGACCTTGCTCAGGCGGTCTCTATTTCTATGGCCGCAGTCACTTCTTAGGCCGGGGGAGGTACTCAGACTCTCGCCGCCCGCACACCCAAGCAGGTTGTTCAGGGACTCCAGACACCGGGGGCACCACCAGCCCAGCCGGTTGGAGCTGCTTAGAACTATGTGGTTCCTTCTATGCTTGAGGATGAGCAGCGTAGACTGGAGAGGTTTAGGAGACTCCAGCCTCCATCTTTCAGTGGTGCAGAGGGTGAGGATGCTCAGGGTGTCTTGGATAAGTGTTAGAGGATACTCCGTACAACAGGCATTCTTGAGACTAGTGGGGTCTCATTCACAACTTTCTAGTTCTCTGGGGCTGCATTCAGTTGGTAGGAGGCTTACGAGAGGCGTAGGCCGGTCGGTGCAACACCCCTTACTTGGAAGAAGTTCTTTGTTATCTTTCTGGAGAATTCTGTGCCTCAGTCTCACAGAAAGGAGATGTGCAGGAAGTTTGAGCAGCTTCATCGGGGTGATATTTCTATGACACCATATGATATGCGGTTCTCCGAGTTGGCCCGTCATGCTATCTTGTCGGTTCCCACAGATAGAGATAGGATCAAGAGGTTTATAGATGACCTCACTTTTCAGCTTCGACTGCTTATGACCAGAGAGAGAGTGTCTGGTGCTACTTTTGATGAGGTTGTCGACATTTCTCGATAGATTGAGATGGTCCGCGATATTGAGAGGGAGGCCAAGAGGCCTCGTGGACTAGGTGGATTTAGTGGTGCTCCTTCTAGGGGTCAGGTCTAGCACGGTAAAGGTTTTACTTTCAGGCATGCTCAAACGGCTCGCCCAGCGTACCGGGGTGCATAATCCGGCCATGGACCCCATGGTTATCAGCAGGGCCAGACATCATTCGGTGCAATACCATCTCAAAGTTCGTCTCATGCACCATTAACTCAGAGCTTATCTGTGTCAGGACCTTCCAGCGGTTATTCTACTGCTCGGGAATCCCTTCAGTCCTCGCCACCCTTTGCAGGGCGAGGTTGCTTTGAGTGTGGTGACTTGGGTCATATTAAGGGGTATTGCCCCCACCTTTCAGGAGGTCCATATCAGCAGATGGGTCAGCCTTCGACTTCAACACCAGTTCCTCCACCACCCGCCCAGCCAACTAGGGGTGGAGCTCAGTTAGTTGGGGCCGCGCGAGATGGGGAGGCCGATCAAGGGGCGGCCAGGCCCGTTTCTATGCCCTTCTGGCCAACTAGATGCTATTGCTTCAGATGCTGTGATTACATGTATTGTCTCAGTTATTCACAAAGATGCCTCTGTATTATTTGACCCTGGTTCCACGTATTCATATGTTTCCTCGTATTTCGCTCATTTTCTAGATATGCCCCGTGAGTCTTTAGTTTCATCTATTCATGTATCTACTCCTGTGGGCGATACTATTGTTATGGACCGCGTATATCGGTCATGTGTGGTGACTATTGGGGGTCTGGAAACCCCAGTGGATATTTCGCTGCTCAGTATGGTTGACTTTGATGTGATATTGGGTATGGATTGGTTATCTCCATGTAATGTTGTTCTAGATTGTCACGCTAAGACCGTGATGTTGGCGATGCCAGGATTTTCGAGGGTTGAGTGGAGCGGTTGTATAGATTATGTACCTAGTAGGGTAATTTCATATTTGAACGCTCAGCGTATAGTTGAGAAGGGTTGTATATCTTATTTGTCTTTTGTAAGGGATGTTAGTGTAGAGACTCCTACCATTGGTTCTGTTCCGGTGGTACGAGATTTTTCGGATGTGTTTCCTGCATACCTGCCGGGCATGCTGCCTGACATGGATATTGACTTCGGTATTGATTTGGTGTCGGGCACTCAGCCCATTTCTATTCCATCGTATCATATGGAAACCGGCGGAGTTGAAGGAGTTAAAGGAACAACTTCAGGAACTCCTTGATAAAGGGGTTTATTCGGCCTAGTGTGTCACCTTGGGGTGCACTAGTTTTATTTGTAAAGAAGAAGGATGGTTCCATGAGAATGTGCATTGATTATAGACAGTTGAACAAGGCCAAAGTTAAGAACCAGTATCCTTTGCCTCGTATTGATGATTTATTTGACCAGCTTCAGGGAGCGAGGGTGTTTTCCAAGATTGATTTGATGTCTGGTTATCACCAGCTGAAGATTTGGGATTCAGATATTCTTAAGAAAGCTTTTAGGACCCGATATGGCCATTATAAGTTCTTGGTAATGTCTTTTGGGTTAACTAATGCACCAGCAACGCTTATGCATTTGATGAACAACGTGTTTCAGCCCTACTTGGACTCATTCTTTATTGTATTCATTGACGACATCCTGGTGTACTCTCGTAGCCAGGAGGAGCATGGTCAGAATTTGAGGATTGTATTACAGAGATTGAGGGAGGAGAAGCTTTATGCAAAGTTCTCCAAGTGTGAGTTTTGGCTCGGTTTAGTAGCATTCTTGGGGCACGTGGTATACAATGAGGGTATTCATTTGGATCCGAAGAATATTGAGGCGGTACAGAGTTGGCCTAGTGTCAGGACCCCAAATCCTAACAGGACGTGATGGCGCCTATCGTGGAACTAGGCTAGCCAACCATTACATTACTACGCAGTTATTCTTATTTTAACAATTCACAATATAGCAAATAACAGCAATCATAACAAAGGATTTAATTANAACTGGAGTCAATAGTCATGAGCTCTAAGAATAAATAAATCTAACTATGATAAAACTATAATATATGTCTCTGAATCAAATACTAAGACTAAATAAGGAAGGGAAATGGAGAAGCTGTGGACGCTGGACAGCTACCTCGAAATCCCGTGAAATGCTATTATCGAACCTGCGTCAGCTACTACTACGAGCTAGTACCTGGATCTGTGCACAGAGGCACAGGGAGTCTTTATGAGTACGCCAACTCAGTAGTAATGAAAATAAATCACAGTCTGAGTAATATAAACACACAGAACAGATACACAATTTCACAAAAGCCAGTAAAACACCAAGTCACCATGTAGTATTCATCAAATAATAAGTTCGAAATCAGTTTCCTGAAATCCTTTGAAAACAAATACAATATCAGAATATCTCAGTAAAATTCTCAATAAAAACCAGTTTGAAAATGAAGTAAATCATAGTTCGAAAACTCAGTAAAAATCTTCATAAAAATGCCCCTCGGGCCAAAATCAATTATCGTAACAATTGCCCATCAGGCATCCTCACCATCACTCAATATCAACCCATCAGACATCCTCACAGTCACTCAGTATCAGCCCATCAAGCATCCTCACAGTCACTCAGTAACAGCCCATCAGGCATCCTCACAGTCACTAAGTAACAGCCCATCAGGCATCCTCGCAATCACTCAGCATAAGCCCCGCGGGCATCACTCAATCGGTATCGGCGCTCACTGGGGGTGTGTACAGACTACAGAGGGGCTCCTACAGCTCAAGCGCTATATAACAAGCCGCATCACGGCATAAATCACTCACAACATAGGCCCGCAACCTCACTCAGTCAAACACTCTCAATTTGCCCATCAAGCCATAAATATACCGGGTTCTCGACCCAAAATCAGTGTTTCATTTTTCAATAAATAGTATCAAAATACTCTGAGTGTCAAAACAATTTATCAAAAAAAGACTAAGTGAAAAATCATAACATATCAGTGAGGAAAATATAGTAAACACATCCCCCAAGGGGTAAAAAGATCGACACTAGGCCCCAAACATGGCTTACAGCCCAAAACATATCATAATATATAAATACTATTTAAGCAAAGGCTTAAAACTCGATTTCGCAACTCAATAGTGGCCTAAATAGGAAAGATGTTTCCAAAGTTTTCACCTTTTCATTTCAAAACCCGTGAAATGGTGCATAGTCCGGGGTTTCATACCCTCAGGACATGATTTAAAGTCATTACTTACCTCAAAACTAGCCCGGAATTATTCCGCAATATGCTTGCCTCTCAAATCAACTTCCTAAGGCTCCAAATCTATCAAGTTCAGATTTTTATCATCAATTTATGCTTAAAGAACGAATTCCAATCGAAAGATATCAAAATTAGCCCAAAAATCCGAAACCGGTAAAAACCCGACCGCAGGGCCCAAATCCCTAAACTCAGAAATGTTTATACAAAAACTGTTCTTCATCATCTCACGAGTCCGTACATATAAAGAACGCCAAAATCGGAGCCCGTTTGACCCCTCAAATCGACTCCTAAAGGTCTCATAATCTCAAGCCCTAAACCCCCCTTTTCCATTGATTTTTCATGAATTAAACAATGATATTTTGATCCTTAATCACATATAATCAAGTTTTAGGGTCCAAAATCCTTACCTCAATGAAGAAAAATGATTTTCTCTCTTAAACATCGCCTCAAAAGCTTCTTCCCGTTCAAAATTTGGAAGACAACTCAGTCTGCTCGTTATATATATATTGTTCACGCGTTTTATTGCTCTCAATGGATTCCTTGTGAAATTATGATCAATTTAGGCTTTTGAATCACTCCATTTGACCTTATAATGAAGGATATATGTAGGTTTTAAGATTTGCAAATAGTGCAGGTTTTTAATACGCCGTCAGGGGCAATTGCGTCATTAACCTAAAAGATCTGGCAACCTTGGTAAAATGGCCATAAAATTCTCATACGATGTCCAAATTCGACGATTCTTTTTGCTAAGGGTCCGTAATTACGATACGGATCTAATACTTCATTCAAAGTAGTAATCGTAGCTCATTTGTTTAATATGATATCATTAATTCTTGGNTGAAATTTCTAAAATCCACCAAAGATGCCGAAACTATCCAAAACAACTCCGATTGACCTAAAATTTTGCAGACACATCCAAAATGACATTACGAACCTGTTCCAACTATCTGAATTCCATCCGACCCCGATAGGCTATTTTTTACTGCCGACCAAAAATTACCAAAAACTAATTTTTGCCAATTCAAGCCTAATTCTACACCGGACATCACAAAATTATTCTGAACACACTCCTAAGTCCCAGATCACCTAACGAAGCTATTCGAGCCATAAAATCCGCGTTCCGAGGTCGTTTACCAATAAGTCAACTCTCAGTTAACATTTCTTATCTTAAGGCCATTCTTAAGGACTAAGTGACTAAATCATCACTGCAACCATTCCGATTCCAAGCCTACCAAGTCTCACACATCAATAACAGTATATCCAATCCATAACAAGTCAATAACAAAAACTTTAATGCAAGTTTTACGTAAGGACAGACCGGGTCGTTACATTCTCCCCTACTTAAACAAACGTTCGTCCTCAAACGTGCCTAGAGTCTTTCCAAACACCGCCAAAATTGTTGTGTGACCTACCATGCACATGATCGGAGGTGATACCACGTCACCTTACCCCATATAGGTCTAATAGCACAACACAGTTGAAATTTCAAAATCCAATCTTGACCCATAAACCTTAGAACCAAGTTTCCACTTTTGAAATAATTTGCAAGATCAAATTTCCGCGACTATAAGATGAAATTGTCTGACCACTGCATCAAGCCATATTCGTAACCCAATATGAAATCACATAATATACCGCGTGGCTCATACACTCATAGCGATAACTCCTAACCAACATAGCTGTTCAAACAACTCAATACCGGTACATACCCTCTTATCAAACCATGCCTCGCTCTAACACTTCCATATACTGCCGATGATAAAAGAAACACGCATAAACCGGCAACCATTCATTCGATCAGTATCAATACCATCCAGAGCCATAACTTGTGCACTCAATAACCACATACCAAGAGCTCAATTCATTAACTAAAGAAGATTCACATGAGAGGATTATCCTGCCACTAACACTTACCATTACCACATCATGCTAAAAACATGATACATATCGTGAAACCATATCACACAAATCCGACACCAAGGATCATACTTCTACTTAACTGAGCTGCAAGGCGTGATCCCATCCAACCGCTGGACCAGTTGACACACTCCAAGCCACCTTGCTATCAATAGCCATGCAAAATTCAACATCAATTACTCAAGATGCATTGCCATAACCACGTGGGAAATCAGACGATACCATGCAACCCGAACCAGAAGGAACATAACCAACACGTCTCAATCCTGCAACACCCAATTACTTACCTTACTCAAATCTTGCTATAAGGACCCGACAACTCCTTGAAACACCGAAAGGTAACTCATAGACCACTCCGAATTACGAATAAGCTCAGTGACAATCAAATGATACATCCCTCAACAATGGCAATTTGGGGTCAACAA
>ML253020.1:0-13968 GCA_005239495.1 Nicotiana undulata | reverse complement strand
GGAAAGAGTCATTCACGGGAACGGAGTCCCAAAACACACAAAACGACCGGCTGGGTCGTTACACTTTTTTACCAATACAGATAGTCCCCCCACTTACCATTTATTTATCGATTAATTTGGTAAGTGGATACGCATTTATGGAGGTAATGTTTTGCCGCTGCTTTACTTCGAAACATTGTATCCTTCTCCGAACATAGGCGTAGCTTGTCACTTCCATTTAATGCTTAATCCACGTGTCACCTCCGGGTTGGTTCTGCAATTGCTCGGCGCCTTTTAGGGCTTTTTGCGGCTGCATCAGTCACGATGTGACACCTTCAATTGTGACTTTCACATTATTGTTTTTCTCCATTTTTGACGGTTGTCTTCGAGTATAAATACCCTTTCTCCTTTCTTTACTTTCACGATAAAATTTCATTCTTTGTTTATGAAGAACTTTTTCCTCGTCTTTGTAAATATGTCTTCTTTAAACCAACCTAAGGGAGTGATAAACGTTGATGATTTTTCCCCTTCTTCTGCTCCGACGCGGAGCCGGAGAGGTGGTAGATTGAGGAGTTTAAGTTCTACTCCTTCAAGAGATTCTTCCTCTTCCCAAATTACTTCCCCTCCTTCTGCTAGGTCTTTAATTTCTCCATGAGCTATGGCTTCCAGATCTTCGTCTAGAGGTAGAGAACATCACGAACCTTTACGCGAACCCCGAGTAGATGAAATCATTCCTGCTGAGTTTACCTTTGATAGGGATAATAAGGTTCTTACAGATCAGTCGTCATCCCTTGATAGTGCTGATAGGTACCCTACCCTGATCGCCGAAGGTTTAATTCCTCTAAGAATAACGTCTTATAGGACGGGATATTATTTTGTTTATAACAACCCTTTTACTTTAGGGTTTAGACCTCCCATTGATCCAGTTATCATTGAGTTCTATCATTTTTTTGATATTTGCTTGGGACAAGTCGGTCCTCTTGTATGGCAGGTTGTTGCATGTCTCAGATGTTTAGCTACTTTAGCCTCAGTTCCTTTCAACTTCAATCATCTTATTCATCTTTATTCCCCGACCTTATTTCGTCAAGGGATTTTTACTCTGGCTGCCAGGAGTAAAAGAGTGTTGGTGACCCCTGATGACGATAAGGATAGAGGTTGGTACCTTCGGTACATTGCTGCGCCTACTGTTGGTTTAGTAGGTTAAGAAAATCTTCCCTTCCATGAGAAGTGTAATCGTGCATGTGAGTACATTTTAGTTCACATTCCTTATTTTTTGCTTTAAGTGTTTTATTAACACCGTAGCTGTTTCTTCTTTTTTCAGCAATCATGGGTACTGTCGAGAATGTCTTAGGTATCCGTGGTTGGGTGGAAAAGCTATTGTCGATTGCTCCGTTGGAGGAAAGGTATTGGAAGTACTTCTTTGGGAAGTACGATTTGGAAAGTGAAAACTCACAGTAGATAAAGCTTTTGTTTCCGCTTCTTTCCTTGCTCGAGCCTCTTTTTGTTGTTTACCCTTTTTCTTTTGACAGGGTTTCCCACTCGTGGGGTGTCTGCTGCATCCATTCCGAAATTGTCCCTGGCTCAGGCCCAGGAAATTATTTCTGGTTCTTCTTCTTCTTCGAAGAGGAAGGTTGGTGGGTCTAGGACCTCAGAAGAAGAAGAAGAAGAAAAAGAGGAAGGCACTTTGGTCCGTAGTGCGCGTTGAAGAAAGGTGATCTTAGACGAAGAGTCTACACCTGTGGTTGTGTCTCCTGTGCCTGAAATTGGTCTTTCTGCTTCCGAGGATGCTACCCCGTCGCCCGTGCATGTTTCTGTTGATTATTTGTTTCGTGAAGGCTTTGGTCCCGTAGCTGATGAAGTTCCCTTGGCCGTTATTCGTCCTTCTTTTAGTGAACTCCCCTTTACCGCTCCAGTTATTTCTTCTGCTTCCGTTACTATTCCTGCTCCTACCGTTGCTCTTGCTCCCATGGCTTTTTCGGCTCCTTCTATGTTCGTGGCTCCTACATCTCTGCCTGTTTCCGTGACTTCTGTTAGAGAAGTATGGTCTTCCAGCAGGGAGATGAGGCAGGTGCTGATAGAGGTTCCAGCTGATGGGAGTCTCTTTAAAAAGTCTGGCCAGCCTGATGTGTGGCTGAAACCCTTGATAGGCCCGACAGAGAGAGCCAAGCTAGATAACCATAGTTCCCTTACATGGGCTAATGAGGTCGTGCATACTTCTTTAAAGGTAGAGTGCATTTTCTTGCATTTTATTCTTGTACATGTATTTACCGTATCTAATTGGTTATCTTTTTGTAGATCAATCTTATATGCACGGAGCTCATGAAGAGGATTTCTAACACGGAGCAAGAGATGAAAGAGTGGCATGCTGAAGCGAATAACTGGAAAGGGCAATATGAGAGCTTAAGGCTCGACATGGAGGCCTTAGAAGAAGAAAAATGTACCTTGGAGCAGCAGATTAGAGTCATGGCGGCGGAGTTGGAAGTGGAGAAGACTTCTTCCAATCAAGCGGGCAAAGATAAAAGCATCCTTGAGTCCTCGTTTGATGAGTAGTTGTCTCGTGCCTCAGAAGAAGTTAGGAGCTTGAAGGCCTTATTGGACCAAAAGGAAGAGTATTCAGGCGAGCTGGTGCAGTCACTCACCCAGACTCAGGAAGATCTCCGCAATTCCTTAGATAAAATTCGACTCTTGGAGAGGTCTATCGCACCTTTA
This sequence comes from Nicotiana undulata, assembly GCA_005239495.1. Lineage (NCBI taxonomy): Eukaryota > Viridiplantae > Streptophyta > Magnoliopsida > Solanales > Solanaceae > Nicotiana > Nicotiana undulata. The sequence goes on along the minus strand of ML253020.1, from coordinate 11,280 downwards.
AGGGCCACCAAAGATGCCGTTGAGGCTGAGAGGGACGGGCTGGGAGCTGAAGTTATGATATGGGAGAAGAATTACGAAGTTCTTGAAGACGCGACAACTGTTGATGTTAGATGGGCATACATGAATTCACGCCTCGACACATTGACTGAAATGAGTCGAGAGGATTTCGACCTTAATGCTGAAATAGCTAAAATCAAGGAAGCCATGGAGAAGGCTCAACAAGGTCAGAATCTCCCTTCACCTGAAGGTGAGGCTCCTGCTGTTCAAGTCTCCTCGTCCCAAGCTGCTCCTGCTCCCTCTGCCAGTGAAGAAGTCAACCCCCCTCCTGATGAAGTTTGAGAAGTTGGTTCCTCCTTTGTTTTTTTTTTCCGGTCCCAATTGGTGGTTACCCCCAATCCCATCAGGGGTAAATTTGGAACTCTTAAAGTCCCCAAATGACAACTTAGGGGTACCATAATGTATAAACACTATATACGGCTAAGTATAAGTTAATACTTAGTTTTTACTTAGCCGTTTTAATATATATATGCAAGTATGACTTTTGTCTTCTATTGAGTTTCTGTTTCACTCTTTTAAGTCTTTTGCATGCTTTATTTTTGAGGTTTTAGTTTTACCTCTGAGTTTTGCATTAAAATGCTTTAGATTATTCGCACCTTTTCGTAATAGGTACAATTTTGAAAGAGGGCCCTTTTCTTTTTGATCGACACTTAATGAAGAAGATGTCTCAACTTCATAATGGTGTAATAATGCAATAGAGAGATAGGAATTTTTCACATGTTTAAGAATGTTTTTTGAAGAAAGTTTTCTGTTTGAACTTTCACCACATTTTACATGTGTTTGATTATCGTCTAAAACTCATGTTGCAACTGTTTTCTTTGAACATGTTTGATATGCACTTGTATTTCGTAACTGTTTTTCTTATGTAATAGTTTTTTCGAGTTAATACAATAGAATAACTGTTTTTCATTCGTAACAGTTTTTGTAAAGGTAAGGGTTTTTACCCGTAACTGTTTTCATTGATAATAGTTTTCAATAATCACGAGGAAAATCTTCTTCATCCATAACTATTTTATTCGATAACAGTTTTTCAAATGAGTACAAGAATTTTGATCTTTCATCTGTAACTGTTTTATTTGATAACAATTTTCTATACAAAGATTTCATAACTGTTTTTAGTTACAACAGTTTTTTGAATGAGTACAATGTGCATTCCTTCCTCGTAGATAATATTTTTCCTTTTAACTTGAACATGCATTTATGAACATGTTCGAAGGTTTTTATAGATCATGATTTGTGTTTTGAGTCTTTGGCTCTTTCGATTCTGCTCGTATCACTTGACTTGTTGGGTAGATTGATCTTCCTGCTCGAGCTTTGACTTTTTTGATAGTCTTCTTTGCTTCGTCTTTGCCTTCCATACTGTATAGTCCCCCAAGTGTTTGAGCTTTGAAGAATGAAATCTTGAGCACTTGACTATTCCTTCCTAGTGGTCCTTTTCCTGAAAAGGAAAAAACATACGGGACTCGAAGGTATATTGTTTTTAGATGATGACTGCTTAACCATTTAAAATGTCCATCAGAAAGTGTAACCCTAGACCGGGAATTCAGTTACTTACTCACGTCTTTGCAGGTCTAATATCATCATCTGGTGATGGGTTAGATTTATGCCTATCATCTAAAAAGGTTAGTAAAATTTTAAATGTTCAAAAATAAAATCGAACGTGTGATACCTGACCGGGGGTATTCCATTTCCTTAGAAGTAATACTTCTTCAAATGGATGGCATTCCAGCTTGTTGGTAAGATCCTTCCATCCATAGCTTCCAACTCATAGGCGCCCTTTCCAGTTATGCCTCAGACTTTGTAGGGTCCTTCCCAATTTGGACTTAATTTTCCCGTACCAGCTTCTTTGGTTGATTGAAAGACTTTTTTTAGGATGAAGTCCCCAATCTTGAAGTATCTGAGATGAGCTTTATGGTTGTATTAACGCTCTATGATTTGTTTTTGAGCTGCCATCCGTATTAGTGATGCTTCTCTTCTTTGTTCGAGCATGTCCAGATTGGTCCTCAATTCATCGTTGTTTGCATCCTCCGTGGATGTTGTAAACCTTATGCTTGGTTCGCCATTCTCCACAGATATTAAGGCTTCTGATCCATAGACAAGTGCGAACGGAGTCTCTCCCGTGGCTGTTTTTAAAGTTGTTTTATAGGCATAGTACCGCTGGTAACTCATCAGGCCAATTTCCCTTGGCTTTCTCTAGCCGTTTCTTTAGGTTGTTGATGATGACTTTATTTGTTGATTCATCTTGACCATTAGCTACGGGGTGATAAGACGTTGAAGTAATCCGTTTGATTTGCCAGTTTTCAAAGAATTCCGTGATTTGCGTGCCTATGAATTGTGGGCCATTATCATACACGATCTTCTTAGGTATGCCAAAGCGGTGTTTAACCAAAGAATAAGATCCTTTGACCAAAGCTATTTTAGGATAAACTCGGGTTACCGATAATTGAAAAGAGAATGAAATAATAAGTAAAGAAATAATAGATTGATAGCAATATGCGAGAAGTAAAATAGTTTGTATTCGAGAATTCAGCTGTCTTGTTTGTTACATTTTCTTCCCTTTTATAGGGAGATTCTCCTAGTTCAACGTTTGGATTCCAGTAATGATGGCTCATTAATGACTAATTAATACATTAATGAGGCGTTACAATGGTGAATCGTAACTGTTATTTTAGGAGTTACATAACGTATATGACATTAACTGTTGATCCTCGAATCTGCCCATTATTGTGTCCAGATTCGTCATGACCATGTCTCTTCTTCTTCATTAGGTTTCCCGTGGCTGATATACTCGTGGTTGATAAATCAATTCCGTGCCTGTTGAGTTAATCTTGTACCTTCCCGTTGCTTTGTCTAGATTCATTTCAACCGCGTCTCTTTCTCGTGGCTATTATATGAAAGAGTATACTAACCTTATCTCTTTTATTCCGTGCCTCCGTGTATCTTTACCTCCACATGTGATGTTTTCTTTGGTCTACATAGTTGGCTGAGTCATCCAGATTCTGGCTACGTGTAAAGCTATTTTTTACCAATACAGATAGTCCCCCCACTTGCCATGTATTTGGCGTATAATACTTGGTAACTGGATACGCATTTATGGCGGGAATATTTTGCCTCCGCTTTGTTCCGAGACATTGTATCCTTTTTTGAACGCATTCATCGTGTATTACTTCTATTTAATGCTTCTTCCACGTGTTTGTCTTTGATTGGCTCTGCAACAATTCGCCGCATTAGTTCTGAAGTGACACTCTTAATTATGACTTTCCATCACTACTTTTCCATGCTTTGACGGTTGCCATTAGGTATAAGTAATCGTCTTCTTTCTTTCTATTTCACGAAACACTTCTATAATTTGATTTTTCCTTGGTGAAGAAATTTTCCTTAGCTTGCATAAATATGTCTTCATCTGGTCGACCTAAAAATGTTATCAATGTTGAAACTTTGGCATCTCCTTCTTCTGCTTCATCTAGGAGCCGGAGAGGTGGTCGATTGAGGAGTTTAGGATCTGTTTCCACTAGAGGTTCTTCATCTCCTTTAGTTTCTCCTTCTTCTAGTAGGTCTTTGTTTTCTCCCGAAGGTAGATCCTCTCATTCTGTTTCTAAGAACAAGGATGATCTTCGTGAACCCAGAGTTGACGAAATCATTCCTGTTGAGATAGTTTTTCTAGAAGTAAATTCTTCCATCGCCGAACAAGCTTCTTCTTTAGATAGTGTAGAGAAATACGCTACCATTGTTACTGTAGGTCATATTCCTGTTGTTCGCAGGGAACGCTCCTGGGAGTCTAACGTTCCCATTCTTGTGCCAAGTAATATCCAAAGAATCACATCTTACAAGACGGGTTTTTCTTATGTCTATACTTACCCTTTCACATTAGGATTTTAGCCTCCTGTTATCATAGCATTTTGCCGTTTTTTCAATATTTGCCTTGGACAGGTTGGTCCCTTAGTATGGCATGTTGTTTCTTGTCTAAGAGTTTTGGCTTCAAAGGTTTCCGTTCCTTTCACCTTTCATCATCTGATGCATTTGTATTCACCTGCTTTATTTCATCAAGGGATTTTTACTCTGGCTGCTCGGAGTAAGAGAGTTTTAGTAACCCCTGATGATGATAAAGACAGAGGTTGGTACCTGAGGTACGTTGTTGTTCCCACTGCTGTTCTAGTGGGTGAAAATAATCTTCCCTTCCCTGAGAAGTGGAACCGTGCACGTAAGTACTTTGGTTCGCACCTGTCTTCTTTACATAAAATTGTATTATGTTTTTAACACCGCATCTGTTTTCCTCTTGTTTTCAGCAACTATGAATATTGTTGAGAATGTCTCCGATATTCGTAGTTGGGTAGAAAGAATGTTAACTGCTGCTCCTACCGAGGAAAGATCCTGGAAGTACTTTTCCACAAAATATAAATGGATTGTCAAGACTCATGGTAAGTAGAGTTTTTCTCTTTTCTTTCGTTACCTGAATTTTGTTTAATTCTTTCTCTTTTTTTTGATAGGGTTTTCTGCCCGTGGGGCATCTTCATCGCTTCCGAAGATGTCGTTATCTCATGCCCAGAATGTCTTAGCTAGTGCTTCAAAAAGAAATGTTCAAGGTTCTCGCTTTGGAGGAGAAGATGAGGATGAAGAAGAGGGTGCTTTAGTGCACCGGGCAAGAAGAAGGTGGGTAGTTTCTTACGATGAGTCTACTCCCGCGCCTCTTTCTTCCATGTTGGAAATCGGGCCTTCTTCTTCTCGTGATCAATCCCAGTCCCCAACTCGAGATCCTGCCGAGCGTCTATTTCATGAAGGTTTTGAAATAGACCCTGATGATGTTCCCCTGGCTACCATCTATCCAGGTTTTGCTGCCGTTCCTGCTCCTCACTCTATGGCTGTTGTTCCTCCCCCCATACCTGTTATTTCCTCAGTTTCTTTTCCGTCCGTCTCTATCTAAGTACCCGCGGCTTCTTTAGCTTTCGGTCCCTCTCTCTTTTCCGCTGTCCCTTCCGTCCCTGCTTCCGTGCCTTCTGTTATAGAAAAAGGGTCTTCCAGCAGGGAGATGAGAAGAGTTACAATTGAGGTTCCAGCCGGTGGAAGCCTCTTCAAGAAGACTGGTGAGCCAGAGGTATGGCTTAAGCCTTTAATTGGCTCTGAGGAGAGGTCCAAGCTTGATAGCCACACAATTCTTACTTGGGCCAATGAGGTGGTGCACAACTCCTTAAAGGTATGCACTTTGAAAGAACTTTTGCACACATGTTGTTCTTTAATTAACAGTTTAACACATTTGATTGTTTTACTGTTTTTGCAGACGCAACTTATTGGTTTGGAGCTTATGAATAGAGTTTCCAATTATGAAAATGAGTTGAAGGTGTTCCCTAGGCTCGATGATATTAAAGCACAGTACGACAATCTTCGAATAGAGATGAGAGCTTTAGAGGATGAGAGAGATACCTTGAGGGAGCAATTGAAGGTTGTTAAGGCAGAGCTGTCAGTGGAGAAAGCTTCTTTCAGCCAGGTCAATAAGGATAAAGATGTTCTTGAATCTTCATTTGCTGAACAACTGTCAAAAGCTACGGAGGAAATCTGGCACCTGAAGCACATGTTGGGGGAGAAAGAGGAATATTCTGGTGAACTTGTGCGTAATCTCTGCCAGGTTCAAGAGGATCTCCGTGAAGCTCAAATGAAGGTTCAGACTTTGGAGGAATCAATTGCATCTCTAAAGGTTGCCTTGGAAGCCACTGAGACTGAGAATGATAATTTGAAGGGCGAGATTCAGGCTTGGTCAATGGACTATGGTGACCTTGAAGAATCAACGGTTGTTGATGTGAGTAAGGCATATATGAGTGCTCGCCATGATACATTGTTGGAAATGAGTCGAGAAGGCTTTGACCTTGATGCTGAGATTGCAAAATCTAGGGACGCTATGGAGAAGACTCAGCAAGGTTTTGATCTCTCTCCAGCTGATGAAGCCCAGGAAGAAGCGGAACGGCAAAACGGCTTGGGAGTTGAATTTATGATAATTAATTGAATAAAGTCTACTTTGGTCAATATTTTTGGCAAACAGACCCGGATCCGTGATCTGACGGTCTCGGAAGGTCCGTAGGAAAATATGGGACTTGGGAGTATGCCCGGAACCGAATTCTGAGAAATGAATTTTTAAAGAAAATTATTTTATGAAAATATTAAAGGCTTATGAAAATGAACCTTGATGTGTGCTGTCGGGCCCGTATTATGGTTTCGGAGCCCGGAACAGGTTCAATATATGTTATTTAAGTTATATGTGAATTTGGTAAGAAACGTACTTGATTTGACGGGTTTCGGATCAAAATGAGAAATTTAGAGTTAATGAAGTTTTGAGGATTTTCATAGAATTTGAAGTTTGGCTTGAAATGTGATTTTTTGTTACCGAGGTCCGAATGAGATTCCGAGACAGGGAATAGTTCCGTTATGTCATTTATGACTTGTCTGCAAAAAATTTGAAATCATTCCGAGTAGTATAGACCGGTGCGGTGCATTGAAGTGAATTCTAGAATTTCAAGTTCTTAAGTTTTGATTCAATTTTGTTTTGGGGTTGAATTCTGAGTTTCGTTGTTGTTTTTCAGGTTTTGAGAGTTTGAGCGAGTCCGTATTACGAATACAGACTTGTCGGTGCTTTTGGACGGGGTCCCGAGGGGCTCGGGTGAGTTTTGGACCCCCGGGAGCTAAGTTAGAAAAACCAGAAATTTCTGCTATCTGGTTTCCTTCTCTGCGATCGCAGAAGTTGGGTTGCGATCGCGGAGAAGGATTTTGCTGGGCTGTTGATTGTTCTCTGTGATCGAAGCCTACCCTTTGAAATCGCAGAGGTCTGGGTTCCACACCTTCGCGATCGCAGCCTTTTCTCGCGATCGCATTGAGTCGCATCTGGTCCGGGTGAGTTTGTTCTTCGCGATCGCAGGACCTCTGCCGCGATCGCAGAGGTCTGGCCAGTTGACCTTCGTGATCGCAGGACCTCTGCCGCGATCGCAGAGGTCTGGCCAGTTGGCCTTCATGATTGCAGGGCCCTTGTCGCGATCGCAGTTAAGGAATCCCTGGGCAGTTTTATTATATACGGGACTTAGCATATTTCCTCCATTTTCATCTTCCTCCTCAAGTTTTTAGAGAGCTCTTCAAGGAACCTTCCACCACTGTTATTGAGGTAAGTAAATTCCATAGTTTTACTAGTTTCAAACATTAATTCCTAGTTAAATTCACTACTAAATTATCTAAAATCATAGAATTAGGTAGTAATTTTAGGGTTCTTGAGGATTTTGTGATTTTCCATTTTAGGCCATGAATTCAAGTAGAAATCACACCTTAATGATCCTTAGGCTATGGGTGAGTGATCCCTTCGAGAATTTTCGGAACTTGATCATGCGGGACCGGGGTTGGAATTTGGAAATTCTTCAAGGATAGCGATTTTAGTGAATAACTAAGATAATTTCTCACATTGAGCATGCATTGATTTAATTTTACACCTTTTGGCTAGTTGCGAGTCCTCGCGTGTAGAGTTCGGAGTTTCGGGCGCAATTATGGTCCAAGGGGTAGACTCGACACGAGGTGAGTCTCCTTTCTAACCTTGTAAGAGGGAATTTTCCCCATAGCTGATGTATATGCTATGTGTAAATTGTTTGGGGGCTACGTACGCGCCAAGTGACGAGAGTCCGTACGTAGAGGCTATTATTGTTATGTCCGGGTAGTTAGGCCCACACCATGCCTTGTATGCTTTCCCGTAATGCCTTATATGTTTTTCTCGTAATGCCTGATATGTTTTCCTTGTAATGCTTTATATAATTTATTGTGATGCCATATGTACTATGAGATTATGTTTTGTATAGTGTTGTTCCTTTGAGGCTTTATGGAAATTTGTTGAATGGCAAGGAATTTGTTATGGAAAGTAAGTGTTGTAAGATATTGGGATCGGGCCGTACGCCACGGCAGGTTTGAGAGTGATTATGTCTATATGGGATCGGTCCATACGCCACGGCAGAGTTGAAAAGAAATTGTGAAATATATGGGATCGGGTCGTACGCCACGGCAGTGTTGAAAAATAATTGAAATGAATATGGGATCGGGCCGTACGCCACGACAGTGTTGAAAAGTAATTGAATACATATGGGATCGGGCCGTACGCCACGACGAGTTTAGAAGGTACCTTATGGGAGCGGGCCGTACGCCACGGCATATCTAAGAATTTGTGATTTTTGTTTCGTTCGGTGGTCTTACCCTTGCAAAATCTAGTCACCGTTGTTTTTTTCTTTTTTATTGGATTGGTTTAATTACTCCCAGCTCCATCGGGAGTAAATTTGAAACTTCTAAAGTTCCCAATTGACAATTTAGGGGCAAAAAATGTATATATATCTATGCGGCTAAGTACTAGTTTAGTACTTAGTTTTTAACTTAGCCGCTTTTATATCAATATTTTTGAGACTTTTTGTTATGAGTTTGAGCCTTACTCTTTACTCAAGTCTATTGCTTTGTGTTGCTTTTGTGAGGTTTCTGTTCGTACCTCTAAGCTTTCTTTGCATAAAGATGCGTGCTTTACTTTGAACCCTTTTATGATGGGTGTAGTATAAGCTTTTTAGCCTCTGTTTATAAGAGGCTTTGTTTATGAATTAGGGCCCTTTTAATGTTTTAATGAAGAAGACATCTCAACTTCATTGAAAATGCAATAGAGTGATAGGAACTTTTCACATATTTAAGAATGTTTTTGTGAGAGGTTTTTGCTTGAACTTTCACAACATTTTANTAACTGTTTTTAGTGGATAACAGTTTTTTCGAGTTAATACAAGGAAGTAACTGTTTTTCATTAGTAACAATATTTGTAAGTATTGGGTTTTTCCCATGACTGTTTTATTTGCAACAGTTGTAAGTACGAGAGAAATGTATTGTAATCTGTAACTATTTTATTTGATAACAGTTTTGAGAATATGTACAAAGGTTTTGATCTTTCATCCGTAACTGTTTTATTTGAATAACAGTTTTTTATTTGAGTACAAAGATTTCATAATTGTTTTGATTACAACAGTTTTGGCTAAGTACAATGATGATGATCTTCTATCCCTAACTGTTTTTGATGTAACAGTTTTTTTTTATAAGAGATGTACATTTCTTCTTCGTAGCTAATATTTTGCCTTCTAACCTGAACATGGTTCGAGGGTTTTCAGAGTAGGCTTTCGTAATTCTTGTGCCGGAGTTTTCAGTTCTTTTGCTCGTATCACTTGACTTGTTGGGTGAATGGTTCTTTTAGGCTCGAGCATTCTGACTTCTGGTAGTCTTTTGCTTCATTTTGGCCTTCCATATTATATAGTCCCCCAAGTGTTTGAGCGTTGAAGAATGAGATCTCGAGCACTTGATTATTCCTTCTTTGTGGTCCTTTCCCTGAAAAAGGAAAACATTCCGGACTCGAAGGTATATACTTTTTTTCCATGATGACTGCTTAACCCTTTAAAATATCCATCAGAAAGTGTAACCCTAGACCGGGAATTGTGTTATTTCCTCGCGTCTTTGCAGGTCTAATGTCATCATCTGGTGATGGGTTAGCTTTTTGCCTATCATCTAAAAAAGTTAGTAAAGTTTAAATATTCAAAGATAAAATCGATCATGCGATACCTGACCGGGGGTACTTCTTTTCCTTAGAAGTAGTACTTCTTCAGGTAGATGGCGTTCCAGCTTGTTGGTAGAATCCTGCCATCCATGGCTTCCAACTCGTACACGCCTTTCCCTTCTATGCCTCGGACCTTATAGGGACCTTCCCAGTTTGGATTTAGTTTGCCAACTCCTGCTTCTTTTGTTGACTGGAAGACCTTTTTAAGTACAAAGTCCCCAATTTTGAAATATCTGAGATGAGCTTTGCGGTTGTAGTATTGTTCTATGATTTTCTTTTGAGCTGCCATCCGTATTAAGGCCGCATCTCTTCGTGACTCGAGCACGTCTAAATTGGTTTGGAGTTCAACATCATTCGTTTGTTCCGTAGCTGTCATCACTCTCAGATTTGGTTCGCCAATTTCTACGGGTATTAATGCCTCTGAGCCATAAACGAGTGCGAAAAGACTTTCTCCCGTAACTGTTTTTGATGTAGTTATGTATGCCCATAACACCGCTGGTAATTCGTCGGGCCAATTGCCTTTGGCTCTGTCTAACCGTTTCTTTATATTGTTGATGATGATTTTGTTCGTGGATTCTGCTTGTCCATTAGCTACGGGATGATATGGTGTTGATGTGATCCGTTTGATTTTCCAGCTGTCGAAGAATTCTGTGATTTGAGAGCCTATAAATTGTGGGCCATTGTCACACACGATCTCCTTTGGAATTCCGAACCGGCATATTATATTTCTCCATAAGAAACTCTTAACCTCCTTTTCCCGCACCTGTTTGAATGCTTCTGCTTCTACCCATTTTGTGAAGTAATCAGTAAGTACAAGTAGGAACCGTACCTGACCTTTAGCTGGGGGAAGAGGTCCTACTATATCCATTCCCCATTTCATTAAGGTCCATGGTGATATAATAGAATGTAACAATTGTGCTGGTCGGTGCATATTATTGGCGAACCGCTGACATTTGTCACATTTTGATATGAAATTCTCTGCGTCTTCTTCCATCTTAGGCCAGTAGTATCCTGCTTTGATTAAGATTTTTACCAAAGATCTTGCACCTGCGTGATTTCCACAGTGGCCCTCATGGACTTCTCATATCACAAACTCCGTCTGGTTAGGTCCGAGGCACTTAGCTAGGGGTCCTCCAAACATTTTGCGGTACAAGGTGCTGTGAACTGGACAGTATCTCGCTGCTTTGCGACAGAGCGCTTGAGCTGCTTTTTTGTCTTCATGCACAGTACCGTTCTGCAAAAAGTTAAGAATTTTGTTTCTCCAATCCCAAGTTAAATTATTGAAAGATACCTCGTTCTTGTTTTGATCGATTGTCGAATGGAAGAGGTGTACGACGATAGTGTTGTCTTTATTGGTTACGTCCGTAACTGCTGCGATGTTGGCCAATGCATCTGCTTCAGCATTTTCTTCTCTAGGTATTTGTATTATTTTCCACATTTTGAACTATCTCACAAGTTCTCGTGCCTTTTCTAGGTACTGTTGCATTCGAGTTTCCCGAGCGATGTAAGTCCCCTGCATTTGGTTTACCACCAGTTGTGAATCACTGTTGATTTCGATTTTTTCGACTGAGAACTCTCGTGCCAATTCTAAACCTGCAATAACAGCCTCGTACTCTGCTTCATTGTTAGTTATT
>ML253019.1:0-66677 GCA_005239495.1 Nicotiana undulata | reverse complement strand
CCAAAAACACATAATTATATCAATTTAGGAAGAATCGAGGAGGATTTATCAAGGATTTTCCCTAAAAACACATTCTTAACATACTTGGCAAATTCAACTCCGAGCCTCGGCGTCCGGAAAATTATAATTCTTGAAGAAATGCGCTATACGTCGCCTAAGGACCAAGATTAATTCAATTAATCATCCTACACTGGCCCTAAAATAAGAATTCCCATTTTCCTCAAAACCCTTATTCTCCCCAACAATTTCTTATGAATTTCTATGAATTTGGAGGTGGAAATTCCCAAAGAATTGAAGCAATTAACATGCGGAGGGTTACAGAATCACTTACCTGAATTACTAGGCCGAAACACTGCTCTGGAGCTCTTGGAGGTCTCAACAATGGAGGAAAAATCGAGTTTTGGGATGAAAGTTCACGAAATGGGCTTTTTATAGGACTGGTCAGCAGTTTCCGCACCTGCGACTTTTAGATCGCAAGTGCGGTCTCGCACCTGCGGGAAATGGGTCGCACCTGCGGAAAAAAGCCTGGGCACTGGGGGGAATTATCGCTCTTGCGGACTTTGGATCGCAAGTGCGGACTCGCACCTGCGCGAAATTGGCCGCGCCTGCGATGGCCTGGGCCCTGGGGAATGCTCGCGCCTGCGGAGTCTGGTCCGCTCCTGCGGAGCCGCTCTTGCGAAAGAAAGGCCGCTCCTGCGGAAGGAGCCGCGCCTGCGATTGATTTTCCATTGGTGCGATCCTCGCACCTGCGGCTCATGGACCGCAGGTGCGGTCATACCAGAAAATTCCCACCAGCTATGCAAACTGCTGGTTTTTGACCCCGATCGAGGTCCATGAGACCCCTTGGCCAACCCGAGCCCTCGACAAATTATACCAACCAGTCCCAAATCACATGAAAGACTTGCTCGAGCTCCCATAACACTAAAAACATCATCCAAACTATAAATCACTCTCCAAAACCCCTTAGTTTCAAACTTAGGATTTCAAGAAAATTCAAATGGCTCACCGATACGCCGAACGGGTCTATGCTGCTCGGAATGACCCCAAATTTTGCGGACAAGTCATATATGACTATACGGAACTATTTCCCGTTCCGGAATTCCATTAGGACCGTGATATCACGAGGTCCAATTTCAGGCCGAATTCAAAATCTTATGAAATCCTGAATTCCAATTCAGGTGCCGAAATACTCTTGGGTCATCAGAAACCCGAGGCGAACACAATCTCAAGTCCGAAATCATCATCCGGAGCTGCTGGAGCTGTCAGAACTCGATTCCAAGGTCGTTTGCTAAATATGCTGCTCGGAACCAAAATTTGCCAAATAGGCTAGCCTTGAGGAACCAAGTGTTCCTGAACTGGCTAAATCACTTCTGAATCTCAAACTACCTGCCCACACAAATCATAAGGCACGAGTAGCCGCTATGGAAAGAGTCATTCATAGGAATGGAGTCCCAACACACAAAACGGCCGGCTGGGTAATTACAACCATCTAAGCACATTGATTCGACCTCGAGGCCATGCCTAGGCCAGCTCGAGACCCCGATTCACCCCGATCTAAGATAGTTTGGTTTGAATAACACCTTTATACTTTATCCTTATCTCATTTATCTTTCTCTCACTTAGCATCTATTGCTTAACAACTAGTATTAAAATATGTCACGTATTTTTAGAACCACAAAATCAAATAAAATTATATTTACCATTTTCAAGGTAAACACTGATCAAGCAGCCCGAGCTGCTCCACCACCTTCGACCAGATTATATTGGCCGAGCTACCTGGATCAACGAGCACACGTTTATTTTTAACGTTAATCAAAATAAAAGAAATTACCAATGTATCATTATGTGGTTGAGACAAGGCCTTGATGTCTTCTTCACTAAATGTAAGAGAGTCTTCGGGTATATAGCTTCGAGCTTGCTTTTTCATTGAGATGGATACTTTTTTATGTTTGAACATGGGTCCCTTTGTGACGTCGATTACTCCAATGATCATGTGAATGGTCTGCTGAGGTTCTTCTGGTTATTTTTTTGTTTTTTTTTGTTTTTGTTTTTTGTTTTTTTAAGCAAATCCACTAGGCGAGGAGCCTAGGACTAGTTTTATTAATAATGAAAGAAAAAAATAAGAACCACATAGGAACAATACAAATAAGGTGGACAATATCACCAGTAGTGTTGCCTCATGCCTTGGCTATATAATTACTCCTCTGCGCCTCACAATGCTCTATATGGCAGCCTCATGTAGAGGAATCATGGTGTAGCTGACAACAAAGTGTCACGAGGGCATATAATCTCATAGTCGCGTGGATATATTTCCAAAGGCATGGGGCTAAGCAACACAAACTAGGCTAAACCTTACCTTACTAATCCTATCGAGCCTTAAAAAAACCTCATATACTAGCAAGCATGATAAAAATAAGAACTAGAAAGCACTAAATATTGTATGATCATCACAGAGTTTATAACATATCTGTGATGATATTACAAATGAAAATACTAAGAAAGTGATAAAATAAAAATATGTAGAAGTAACAGTGTTGCTCTTTCATCTCTAATTTTGTGAAGTCTTCAACTTGTAGACACTTGTCTTCATTCTCTACCCTTTTCAAACTGTCTTCAAATTTCATGCTTTCTTCTTTGAACGGGTGGACTTTGTTGACGTAGTTGGATATACCTGTTTCTATTTGGCAACTCTCATTGGGAGTCGCCTTATGTTCACATCTTCACTCAACTTGCCGTCACAACTTTTTTCTCTTGTGTGTGTCTTCTTCTTCTTTCCGCTATACATAGGTGATAAGTCACCTTTCCTTGCTGCCTCTGCTCGATATGTACTTATAAGTTCATCTTCCTCTCCATCTTCATATATGTCTCTTCCCACATTCAATGGGTTTAGCAGGTTTTGGATAGTGTCCTGTGCCATCAAAATATTTGCGTCTTGTGACTTTGCCATGACTGCCTTGGCTTGATGTTTCTCAACTATTTGTGTATTGCGTATGTCTTTTGCTATATGTCCAGTGCTTAAATTATGAACTGAATTCACTGAAGGTTTAGTGCTTACCAGTGCATTAACTAGCAATCTATCCTCCAAATCAATAACTGGAGTGTTTGCACGATTATTCTACTGCCCGGAATTTGGTGTTGTTGCTTTTCGATCATCATCAGTAATAACAACTGAATTAATCTGGTGCTGCTGTCCAGGACTCGATACTACTGCTGCATTTATAGCAACTGGGATGTTCACAATGAAATGCTGCTGCCCAGTATTATTCTCTACTGCCTTGGCCTTCAAACTAGCACCTGTTGTGCTTTTTTCAATTTGATCCTGCCTATTTTTAGGAATAAAATTTGGGGCCTTTGCATTTAACTTGCTTCCTGAATGCAACTTTGAAGAGCTGCCAATTTTTGGCAAAGGTGAGCCTACTGAAAGCATCTCCTCATCTCCACTGCATCGCTCACCTTCATCGGTCGAATTCCCTGCAATTTCAGCACCCCAATCTTCATCATCATCATCCTCACATCGGTCAGCCCAAAGTTTGGATTGAATTGCCATCTCTCTCACATTTTCTTTGATAATGTCGTTGTTGTTTTCAGTGGACATCACCAACTGTCCAGTATCTCCTCCATGCTCCCCAAATGATTCCAAAGATCGTGATGGTACTTCAAAGACGGACGTGTTCATATTGCCACAGCCTAGTCATTGAGGCTAAAACTTGACAAACTTGCTTTATATTCTTCTCACCATGATCATTCATATTGCCAAGAGAATAAAAAGGATTTGAACTTTTTTGCGCACCTGGACTGTCTCTTGCAGCCTGTAGGAATTTTTTGCTGTTTGGAATGCCTTTTTTGCTGGAAACTGTTGTCCAGTTATCCTTAATAATTTGCTGCCCAGCTTCCTTTGTATCTTGTACAACATCAGTAAGTTTTTCAGCCCCTTGTAAAGCAACTTCAGCTGGAATTAAGGCAACAGTAAAGAGATGTACAGCAGTTGTACCAATCGACACTGCCACACCAGTTGTATCCATAACATTAGCAGCCTTAAACTTTGTCGTCGACGCTGCTGCTTGTTTCATTGTCTCAACCCCAGCGTCGAGCACTGGTCGTCCACCCTTAGGTTGTTCAACCCGATCTGAAGCTTGCAATTTCACTTCCTTATTCGCTGTCTTTGATCCTGTAGCGACTGTACACTTCAACGGTGCTGCTGCTTCCTTCATTGCCTCAACCCCAGCGCACTGGTCGTCCACCAAGAGTACACTGATCAGCAGCATATTGCAAAGTTGTTGCTTTTTCAATTTGTGCATTGGCCTCAGCTTGATTTGTTGTATCCTTCAAGGCACCAGCCTTTGCCATACTATCCTTTTCCTTACCAAGTTGTGCAGTTGGATCAACTGGATCAACATACTCATCAGTTGACAACGAGACACCAGTTGCACCTTTATTAATAGCCAGCTTATCATAAGCTACTACTACTGGATTTACTACATTAAAGGTCCTTGCTAATGCTCGTCCAGCAGGAACATCTCGTGTAGGCTTAGGAGGTCCCTTATCGATCATTGAAACATCTCCTCTTTGTCCAGCTCTCTTAGCATTTAGATAATCCCTAGCATCCCCTTGAAGCTGTTCAACCATGTTCACATCATCTACAGGCAGATTACTCTCAGTTTGTGCATCTGTTGTTATAAACTCCTCGACATTACTCGGTTCCAATCCATTCATATAAACTTGCACTGTATTATTTTCATTGGCTTCCTTGTTTCTTCCCTTCATCGATCGACACGAATTTTCATCATGTCCTTGATGCATACAACAGGTACAATATTTTGGGAGGTTATCGTACACCACCTGTTGATGAAACTCCACATGCTTCCCAGAAACTTCGTCGACAATGTGAATTTTCATTTTGTTAGGATGTTTGTCCAAAAGGTCTAACAAAACCTTAACTCTCGCAGTACTTGGCGTAGTACGATCCCTTGTCGCCTTGTCTATAGCAAGAGGTTTCCCTACTGTGGAAGCAATCGACATTAACTAATTCTTTGCAAAAAAATTGGGCGGCAGGTCTGGGAAAGAAATCCACACAACTGACTTCGATGCTTCTTCTCGAGGATTAAAACTTAACGTCCATGGGAACGTTCTGAAAGAACATTCATCACCTTTGGATTTAACATATCCAGTAGACCTTGATACAAACTGGACATAGTCATCAAACAAATCAAACCTTACTAATATATGCCGAAATTCAAGCTGCCAACGTTGCAATATCCCTTAACATCGAACTATTTCGCAAAAATATTTCAGAACTCGTGCAACTCTGGTTTTCCATATGAAAACATGATGATAACTGCTTGGTGAAGTCCCTCTTCAATGGTGAACTGGTTAACCTCCTCCATAGAGAATTTAATGGTTGGTTCTCCATGAAAGATATTCACAGGAATCAAATTGATTTTGGACGAATCTGCGGCAGATTTGTTTTGTTGAAACTGACCAGCATATGTCTGTTTTGGATTGGTGTTTGGGAGTGTTTCCAGCGTGTTTTCACTTGCCTTTCCCACAACTAAAGGCTGGGGAGAGATCGCAGCAGCCATGGATGCCAAAGCTCAAGAAAATCGCCCAATCTAAAGAGAAAACGTGGACATGGTTTAGGGTTTTTTGGTATATTGTTCTTCTGGTTTATTCTTCCTGTTCGCCTCTCTTTCCCGAAAGTGGTCCTTTGCTCGACTGTTGAGAAATTCTTGAAGATGCCCTTCGTTGATCAGTCAGGCCACCTCTTCTTGAAACGGTTTACAATCCTCGGTCCTGTGATCGTGAATGCCATGGCCACCTGGTATCTCTGATCTTACCCATGGCTGATACGATGTCCGAGACATCAATGTTGAAATTATATTCTGACAGTCAGGGTTCCTCCATTAGTCTAGAATGTCTTTCGATCCCGGGCTTGCTCATAATTCCCTGGGAATTTTTGCCTCAACCCATCCCCTGATCATTTCGAGGTACATTCCACCTTGAAGTATTTCTTTGATCATTCACATGCGGTTGATATATTTTTTTGCATGGTCTCGACTCCCTTTCTGTAAATCTGGATTCTATTTCTAATAGCATGCTTGGATATACTGATTGATAACTGTTGTGCACATTCTCCCAAGTTACGGCGATACTCAACCAAATTCTGCTTCAGCTGCTTTGAAGCTATCGAGCTTTATTCGTTCAAGCCCTGAGTGAAGGCCTGCACTGACCAGTCATCGGAGACTTATGGTAATTCCATTCGCTCCATTTGAAAGCAATATAGGAACTCCCTTAGCATCTCGTTCTCGCTTTCTTTAATTTTGAAGACATCAGGCTTTCTTGTGGCGACCTTAATGGCACCAGCATGTCCCTTCATGAAAGAGTCTTCCAACATGGAAAATGAATCTATTGAGTTTGGGGGGAGGTTATGATCCCATATCATGGCCCTCTTCGTCAACTTTTCTCCAAATTTCTTCACCAAAGTGGATTCGATCTCGTCATCTATTAGGCCATTCTCTTTTATACCACACCTATAAGTGGTAATATACTTATTGGGACCTGTGGTCCCGTTGTACTTCGAGATATCGAGCATCCTAAACTTATTTGAAATGGGCTTTAGAGCCGCACTTGATGGAAGCGATTTTTGC
The DNA here is from genome assembly GCA_005239495.1 of Nicotiana undulata. Classification (NCBI taxonomy): domain Eukaryota; kingdom Viridiplantae; phylum Streptophyta; class Magnoliopsida; order Solanales; family Solanaceae; genus Nicotiana; species Nicotiana undulata. Next base: position 60,033 of record ML253019.1, on the reverse strand, counting down.
ACGAACTTCTTCGAATCTACACCCTTCAAAATTGGAGGTGCACCCGGGATCTGATAAACCATTGAGTTATATGTTTCTACCTTTTTTAATTGGCCTCTATATTATTTTCCTCTCATTCAATCCTTTTAGCAAGGTCCTCGAGCATCTTCATAATAGCGGGGTCTGCTGCTGACCCATTGTTACTCTATCTCTCCGGTGCCTACTCGACTCGAGGAGCCGTTTCCGCTGATGCTGTTCTTGGAGTTTTCTGCTGGTTCTGTAGCAGAGCAATAGCCACTTGTTGTGCTTGTAACATCTCAAAAAATGACTTGTAGGCTAACTTCTCTTTCCTCCCGAGCTAGAGTTCTCTGTGCTTCATGTTGGTCTCCCTCGCGCATACTTTCGTCGGTATCAGAGCTTACATCAACATGCATAGCGTTGTGTGAGCCCACATCGACAGGGAGTTGTTCTGGTGCCCCCCAAGGTTTTGCGGTGGTACACCGTCGAGTGAGGCAGTTGCACCGTTCTCTCCATGAAGCCCAAGACCGTTGTTTTCATGTGCATTTGCTGAGTTAGACATTTTTTGGCCTAAAATCAAAGATTCTTGGACAAGAAAAAGTGTAAAAAATAATTTGTGTTTTTAGAAATTTAGAACCAAAACATCACTATTATTTTTAGCCCCACGGTGGGCGCCAAACTGTTTACCTTGAAAAATGCTATTAACAATTATATTTGATTAGTGGTTCTAAAAATATGTGATTTATTTTAATACCAGTTGTTAAATAATGAATGCTAAGTGAATGTAAGGAAAGTGAGATAGGCAAACCAAAATTGTCACAAGGCTGGGCCTCGAGGTCGGATTATAGCACTTAATAATGAGCAATAATTGAAGAACAATAAATAGAGTATAATAAGTGAAGAGCAATAAATCTGTAGAGCAATTGTTGATCATGTTTAAGCAAGAAAAATAGAGAATGTTCTATTGCAGTGAATATTCATGTGTGTTACAAAATGATAGGGGTCCCTTTTATATAGGAATGGAGAATCCCAACATAGTACATATCTAATTATGACAAAGAAATACTATTGGTACAGCCGTACAATGGCTCAGTACGGACTTGTACTATTTCTTGCAGACCTTATCAGTTCTAACCACTTGTCTTTGGAATTTCCCGTATTTCCATAACTGTCATCGATTTTCATACTTGTTTACCGGGACAATGGAAATTACAATTATATTTAGTTAAGTGATTCTAAAAATATGAGACTTATCTTAGTACCCGTTATTAAGCAGTTGATGTTAAGTGTGTTGGGATAAAATAGAGCGCAAGGAGTTAGATAACTGAAGAAAAGCAAACCGAGACTCCTGAGTTTGAAGGTTCGATATTGGCCTCGAGGGTCCTCAATGTCGAGGCTCGGGGCTACCGTCAGAAGACCGATGAAGCTGTAACAAAATTGTAGGCTTTGGAATGTGCTATTTATGATCAATAATGAGTTTCGAATGAAGAACAACTAATAGAATGTTGTTTCCTCATGCCAATCCCGAGCTCACACTACCTCGAGGCCTAACGCGAGGGAGGCTCAAGATCGGACCTCGGGCCACACTTAGGGCCTTATGCTAATAAGCCATCGAATGTCAAAATGAACATAAAATTAGCCATCTCAATTTTAGCCGTACACAATACTGCCTCGAGGTATGCTGTGATGAGCCATCGATATACCCTCTCGAGAGAAGCACTTCGTGTTCAAGCCTCAAACTCTGCTTCGAGCCCCTCGAAATCGGGCTCGAAATGCCATAGAGGCCTTGAAATCGGACTTCCCCAATTTTGGTCGTATCACACGTATAAATGCATGAAATTCATATGAAATACGTTAATAAAATCTCTCTGTACGTCATAAGACCATTATCTCTCTGATTAATATCAGGAAATAAACTTTACCAACTTACGTATTTTTGAGACTTATGAACAGATGATAAAATAATATGACACATAGGGAATCAAGAACATAAGCATCTCTAGTATTTCTATGAATGGAGTCATTTATAAAAATTGTGCATTTGCTCGTTTCGTTCGTGATGTATAGATCATGCAAAAAATAAAAAAGGGATAGCCTTAACATACCTGGACCGATTTCCTTGACAATTAATCTAACACACGCCTTTCGCAAAGAATATATAACGGCTGATAGAAGTAAGAAAACATTCGTATGATATTTCTGCAGCTGGAGATCAAGTTTCTGATAGCACTCAGGTTTGTCATTAGAAGATAGCAACTTCTTGCTAAGTTTTCGAAATTTCTACTTCTTTTTTGTTATCCATACTTAAGAGAATCAGTTTGAAACTTATAGGGGCAATGAATTTAAAGACATGCCCATCTACATAGAAGAAGAGAACGTGGAATATAATAACATGGAGATAGGTATCTAACTATCCATTCATAAAGATTTATGCATTTGTCAATATCCTTTAGGATATTATGTGAGAAAATCTTATTTTTTCAACTAATTTCAAAAAAATTGATAATTCACACAATCAAAATTAAACTAGTCTCGTACTTAAATATTTGGATAATAATGTAAATCCTTGTAGGTGCTTTAATAATGTGACACCTTTCTTCATATCATATGAGTCACTTGGTGGCTTTATTAACAATTTCATGGGCTTCCACGTGGATATCTTTGTCCCCACTTATTAATTATTTATAAATTCTTAATTACATGGTTAATCTCTCATTAAATTAATAATTAACTAATTACTCACATAGTTTAGAATTATCTCAAATTACTTAGAATACTATTCATTTTTAACACGCCTTATAGACCTTACTATCTTGGTCATGCGGTATTGAATGGTACTAGTCCATAAATATCATGTATTTTAGCTCGGGCCATATTTTATCCCAAAATGTCAAACTTCGACGAAATTCATTTCTTTTATTTGCTTACCCGAGCTTATATAAATTTACTCATGACTTACTTTCATTTACAAAAATATGGGGTGTAACAGCCTGGCTAATGACAACATTCCAAACCTTCCCTCACCTCCTCCACGGGCAGCACATCAGGTGCTCCCAAATGAAGGCTACGCAAGTGCAATTGTCCCGTCCTGGATTCGGGCGGGCAATTTTCAGATCACAAATGTCATGCGGACCCTATTGGAGCAAAGAGGTTTCTTAACTGGTGATCCCCATCAAAATGCATATAAACATCTAAAGGATTTTGTAGACACCTGCTGGGGGAGCAAACAAACGAATGTATCCGAGGATGCTCTAATATTGAGGCTATTCCCATTTTAACTTAGAGGGAAAGCTTTGGACTGGCACGAGAGGTTACCCAACCATTTCATACTCACTTTGGATGAGTTGGATGAAAAGCTTATAGCCATGTTTTTTTCACCGGGTCATATGGCGGAATTGAGGGATGAGATTGTATCCTTTAAACAAGAACCTAATGAACCCTTACATGAAATCTGGGAGCAGTACAGGACCATGGTCAAGGAATGCCCAAACAATGACATGACTGAAGCAATGATCCAGCAGACATTTTATAGGGGTATCAACACGACCAACCAATGCGTGGTGAACTAGCTAGCAGAGGGAAATCTTATGAAGATGCCTTATGTCGATGCTTGTGACATACTAGATGAGATGGCTGACACTTTTTCAGCTTTGCAAAGTCAGGCAAATGTTCCTCAAGGTGACCCGAATGTAATCCATCTTCACAAGAAACTTCATGATCACGGACAAGCCATAGCTGAGTTGACAACTACTATGAATCAATTAGCAAAGGCCCAACTTCAACGATTTCGGGGGAAAAAGAACGTAAATGCCATGGAAGGGGTAAATGTCATGGTCAACAAGAGGAGATAGCGTGATCAGCAAGTGAAAAACAATCAAGATCAATATGAGCAAAGTGGTAGTGGTTACAACCAAGACGATTCTTATGATGACCAAAGTGAGGAAGTTTTATATGCCAACAACTACAAAGGACAATGGATATCGCAAGGGAACAATCAGAACTAGGGAAACCAAGGCCAGGGGAATTGGAATAGTGGCAACAACAACAATTCAAACAATTGGGGGAACAACAACCAAAATTCGGGGAATCAAAGAACCAACAATAGCAATTGGAATTTCAACAACAATAACAATTGGGGAGGTAATAATAACCAAGGTGGTTGGGGTAACAATGATCAAGGCAACCGGGGGTCGGGCTTTCAAAGGCCCCCGATGTATAAACAACCCAACAATCCTCCTCCATATCCATCTCAAGGGCAAATTTGTTCAAACAATGAGATGGGGCAGATAGAAAGTATGTTCAAGCAATTGATGGAAGGAAATGCCAATTTTGATGCTCAAATAGCCTCCCACACTACTTATATCCGCAACTTGGAAGTACAAATGGGTCAAATTTCTCAAGCATTGAATACTCGCCCTAAGGGGGCGCTACCAAGTGATATGGTAGTAAACGCGAAGGGTGGGAACAATATAGGCCATGCTATGGCGGTGACCACAAGAAGAGGTAGAGGTGGAGATGCAAGTACCTCCGATCCAAAGAAAATTGTGAGCGATGATGTTGTGTTGCAAGAAGATTATGCGATTCAAGCCAATGATGAGAATGTGAATGATGAAGTAAGGATCAATATTGATGACAACGTGGAGGAGACTCAAAGTGATGTAAACCCGTCTAGGGAACACGTGATAGACATACCCGAAATGGTAGTGCCCAAAGCCAAGGCTCCTTTGCCAAATCCTCCTCCACCGTATCCTCAAAGGCTTGCAAAGAAAAATAATGAAAACAAATTCAAGAACTCTATTGAGATGATGAAAAGTTTGTCAATCAATGTGCCCTTGGTGGAAGCTCTCAAACAAATGTCAGGATATGCCAAGTTCATGAAGGACTTGGTAACTAAGAAAAGATGTATGAATTGTGAGACCATCAAAATGACTCATAGAGTTAGTGCCATTGTGCACTCCATGGCTCCAAAGCTAGAGGATCCCAATGCCTTTACAATTCCATGCACCATTGGTAGTGCCGATTTTGCAAAAGCCTTGTGTGATTTGGGAGCAAGTATTAATTTGATGCCATACTCCGTATTCAAGACATTGGGTATTGGGCAACCAAGAGCTACTTCCATGAGATTGCAAATGATGGATGACAATGAAGAGGTCGCTAGCACCAGGGAAGGCATTGGTTGATGTGGAAGCAGGGGAGCTCACCTTCGGTGTGGGCGATGAAAAATTTGTATTCCACGTGTGCAAATCAATGAGGCAACCTAATAGCAACGAAGTTTGCTCTTTTGTTGATATTGTGACGAAGGTGATAGTTGATGACACGAGTGCCGTGATCAATGTGCCAGACCCTATGGAAGATGTGTTGTTAAACCATAAGGATGATGAGAAGGAAGGCTTGGTTGAATGTGAAAATGCCTTGCAAGGACTGGGCCCCGTAAACTTTCCTTGGATTTGAAAAATCGGAAGACTCCACCAACAAATCCCTCAATCGAGGAGCCACAGACATTGGAGTTGAAGTCTTTGCCTTCGCACCTCATGAATGAATTCTTAGGCCCTTCTTCTACATTACTTGTTATTCTTTTTGCTTGCTTAACTAACATGCAGGTAAACTCCACCATTGCGGTGCTTCAAAGAATTAAAAAGGTAATTAGATGGACTCAGGCTGATATTCGGGGTATAAGCCCCGCCTTTTGCATGCATAAAATCATACTAGAGGATGATACCAAACTCTCCGTGGAACATCAAATGAGGTTGAATGAGTCTATGCAACAGGACTTCAAGAAGGAAATTATCAAGTGGGTAGATGTAGGGGTTGTGTATCCTATTTCGGATACTGCATAGAGTTTGCCAATACAATGTATGCCGAAGAAGCGGGTATGACTGTGGTCACGAATGACAAAAATGAGCTGATCCCCACCAGAACTGTCACCGAATGGAGGGTATGCATGGACTACCGAAAGTTGAATAAAGTGACCTGCAAAGACCATTTTCCATTGCCCTTTCTTGATCAAATGTTTGATAGACTTGCCGGGCGTGCCCACTATTGCTTTTTGGATGGGTACTCAGGGTACAGCCAGATTCGCATTGCACCGGAAGACCAAGAGAAAACCACATTCACATGTCTGTATGACACATTTGCATACTCACGGATGTCGTTCGGGTTGTGTAATGCACCGGCTACCTTTCAGTGGTGTATGATGGAAATATTTACGCATATAATGGAGGACTTACTCGAAGTGTTCATGGATGATTTCCGTGTTGTGGGTGACTCATTTGAATAATTCTTGGATAATCTTGACAAAGTTTTGGCCCGATGTGAAGAGACCAATCTAGTGCTCAATTGGGAAAATGCCACTTTATGGTCGAGGATGGCATTGTCCTCGGCCATAAGATCTCAAAGAACGGTATTGAAGTGGACAAAGCGAGGATTGAAGTGATTTCAAAGCTCCCTCCTCCTACTTCTGTCAAGGGAGTTAGGAGCATTCGTGGGCACACGGGGTTCTACCAATGGTTCATCAATGATTTCTCAAAAGTGGTGAACCCCTTGCGCAAGCTGCAAGAAAAGGATGCAAGTTTGTGTTCGATGAAGATTGCATGAAAGCTTTTGAGCTTCTCAAGTATAAATTGAATACCACTCCCATCATTACTGCTCCCAACTGGAGCTTACCATTTGAGCTCATGCATGACGCAAGTGACGTTGCAGTAGGAGCAGTTTTGGGGCAACTAATCAACAAGATATTTCATCTGGTTTATTATGCAATCAAAATGATGAATGATGCCCAACAATTATACGGTGACCGAGAAAGAGTTATTAGCCACTGTGTTCACCATGGAAAATTTCAAGTCATATCTCATGGGTGCCAAAGTGATTGTGCACACTGATCATGCGGCACTCTGTTACTTAATGACCAAAAAGGACTCTAAGGCTAGGTTTATGAGATGAGTTCTTCTGCTTCAAGAGTTTGATCTTGAAATCATTGATCGAAAAGGGAGTGAGAATTAGGTAACGTACCACTTTTCCCGCTTATAAGAGGAGGGGAGGCCCCATGATGGCCTCAAAATTAATGATTCATTTCCGGATGAACAACTCCTCTCCGTGTATTTGAATGGTATGCCTTGGTTCGCCGACGTGGCTAGTTTTCTTGTGACCGACATTGTGTTTAGCGAGATCTCTTCTAACAAAATGAAGAAACTCAAACGGGACATCATGGAATATTATTTGGACGAGCCCTATATTTTCAAGATTTGCAATGATAGTGTGATCCAGAGATGTGTCCCGGAAGAGGAGCAAATGAGTATTATTGATGCTTGCCATTCGTCGCCCTACGATGGTCATCATGGTGGGGCGAGAACTGCTTCAAAGGTTCTTAGCTGTGGATTTTATTGGTCTACCCTTTATAAAGATGCAAGTGAGCTTGTTAAGAGGTGTCATGAATGCTAGAGAGCTGGTGGAAGTTTCAAGAAGGATGAAATGCCTCTCACCACTATTCTTGAGATCGATATTTTTGATGTGTGGGGCATCGACTTCATGGGGCCATTTGTGAGTTCTTGTGATAACACTTACATTCTGGTTGCTGTTGATTATGTCTCCAAGTAGGTTAAAGTTGTAGCATTGCGCAACAATGAGGCACGAAGTGTTGTGGCATTCTTAAATAAAAATATCTTCACAAGGTTTGGCACTCCTAGGGCGATCATCTGTGATGGGGGTTCTCATTTCTGCAACAAGGGCTTTGACACTTTACTTTCTAAGTATGGTGTCAATCATAAGGTGTCAACCCCTTATCATCCCCAGGCTAGTAGACAAGTGAGGTCTCCAATAGGGAGATTAAGAGCATATTATCAAAAATTGTCAATGCAAACCGGACATATTGGTCAAGAAAACCTGATGATTCTTTGTGGGCTAATAGAACTGCGTACAAGACTCGAATTGGTATGTCTGTGTGCCGCGACGTCAAATCAGGCGCTTCTTGGAAGCAACTCATGTGTTTTTCTTTATTTTTTATTTTCTTCTTAGATTAGGCTTTGTTTTGAACTTACTGATTGAGATGTTTGTGTAGAAATTTATTGTGCAGTGCAGGACTTTGACAGGCAAAAATATGACTAAGTGTTGGAATTTCGCGGACCGCACCCAAAATTTTGCGGTCCAAGGTAACATTTCGCGGTGGCACATTTTGTCTCCAGACGCGTACTTGATGAGATCAAAAATACCAAGTCTATGAAGTTGAGTTCGCGTCCGCGTTCATAATTATGCATAGAGGGTTTACTTACGCGGCCGTATCAATTATTCCGCGGACCGCACCCAGGCATTTGCAGTAGCCCTTCAAAAAGGTCCCCTTTGGCTTTCAATCTCATTTCATATCAATTAAGAGTCCATTTTCCACTACAATTTCACAACTGATAATGGTGCGATCTCGTGGTGGTCAAAACAAAGCAAAAGGGAGAGGAGAATCCTCACTAGGCCAAAGCGCAAAGGGAAGCAAACTGCACCCTTAGCAGTGTATACGGTCAAAACCAGGAATGGCCGATTTTGAAGTTTCTACAACATTCCGAGCCTAGTCTCGATGATATCAAGGCTAGATTCGAGGATCAAATCCGAGGCGAATCCCTAGAGTAGCGTCATCAAGGGATCAATATGCCTTTAGATATAGTAAAGTTCAGGGCCCGTCGTAAAAAGGCGCGGGACTCCCAAGAACGTGTGGCTAAAGCTGACAAGCACTTGCAGGAATAGTACAAGTATGTACCATGACATTAAATAGTTTTACCAGCTGCATATCTTTGTAATAAATGTTTATATACTATGTTGGGATTTCCCCCTCCTATATAAAGGGGACCCTTATCCTTTCTTTCATACATGATATTTAATACAAGAACAAGAACAGTCTCTGCTCTCTACCTTAAACATTCTTCACTGTGGAATCCTTTCATTTATTGCTTACAATTATTTTGTTTTATTGATTGTTGTTCCATTATTACTAATCATTGATCATAAATAGCCGCTTTTGAGGCCCTTAGAACTGCTATACCTCCATCGATCATTCACTGCTAACACCGAGCCTCGACCTCGAGGTCCTATCACGGCCAGCTCAAGACCCCAACTTAGGGAAGTTTGGTTTGCATATCTTTGCTCTCTTTAACTTTTATCTCATTTCCTCAACTCACACATAGCACATATTGCTTAAACAACTAGTACTAAAATAAATCAGGTATTTTTAGAACCACACAGTCAAATTTAATTGTAATCACCATTTACAAGGTAAACAGTTAGCGCCACCGTGGGGCTAAAAATAATAATGATTGTTTTAGTCCTGGTTTACTAAAAAACACAAGTCATTCATCACACTTTTTATTGTCCAAGAATCTTTGGTTTTAGGTCAAAAGATGTCTAACTCAGTGAACGGACATGAAAACAACGGTCCTGAAGACCATGGAAAGAACGGTGTAGTTGTTTCAGGCACCGGTATGCCACCGTAAAACCCTGAAGAGGAACCATTACAAACTTCCGTTGATGAGGGCCCGTGAAATGCTCAACATGTTGATATAAGCTCTCATACTGACGAAAGTATACGTGAAGGGGATCAACATGAAGCACCAAGAACCCATGCTCAGTGGGAAAGAGAAGTTAGCCTTCATGTCATCTTTGAGATATTGCAAACACAACAAGTGGCTATTGCTCTGCTGCAAATTCATCAAAAAACTCCAAGCACAAAACCACTAGAAATGGCTCTTCAAGTCGAACAAGCACCAGAAAGTTGAGCATTAACAGGTTTGAAGTCGAACCCACTATTATAAAGATGCTCGAGGAACTCGCAAGGAGGATTGAATCAAGGCTTCCAGAGAGAGAGCCAATGCCAGAAAAAGAAAGGTATCGGACGTATATAGAGAATCGGAGAAGTACTCCGAGACACAGTACACCTCAAAATCACCAACGGATGGATCGAGGTCAGAACCCTCGGGGACTCATGAACAAAGCCGGTATCGGCAGGCACGCAGGTCCGGTAGAGACACCTCGTCTATCCAAGCGCAACTTCAACATTGATATATTAGACATCGTTTCGGTCACAGGCAAAATTAGAGATACCAGATGGCCAAAACCCATAATATCAGATCCTTTGCAAAGGAACCCTAACTTGATGTGCGAATTTTAAGGCACACACGGTCAAAACACCAAAGATTGCAGGCAGTTTCGAAAAGAAGTAGCCCGACTAATCAGTAAAGGGCACCTCCAAGAGCTCCTCAATGGCTGACATAAAAACCACTATCGAGGAAGAAAGGCAGACATGAGGAACGGAGAGGGAGAACCTCAGCACATCGTTCATATGATCATTGGGGGGACCGATGTTTCTCAAGGACCCGTAATCAAGCACACAAAGCTATCCATTGCAAAAAAAGGGATAATTTGAGGCCGCATGTTTGAGGATATTCTTGCATTCAGTGAAGAGGACTTTGAAACCTTGTCTCAACCGCATAATGATGCACTGGTAATTTCCTTTTTTTTTAATAGCATTCAAATTAAACGTGTAATCGTGGATCCAGGTAGCTCAACCAATGTAATCAGGCCGAAGGAGATGGAGCATCTTGGACTGCTCAATCAAATCATACCTACCTCTCGAGTCCTGAACGGATTCAACATAACCGGCGAAGCAACGAAGTGGGAGATCACCCTCCCGGTCAATATGTCTGGTATAGTTAAAAATACCAAATTTAATGTCATCGAAAGAGACATGAGGTACAATGCATTGCTTGGAAGGCCATGGATACACAACATGAGGGCAGTGCCATCAAATCTTCATCAGATGATGAAGTTTCGAACAAAAGACGGTATGAAAACAATATATGGAGAGCAGCACGCTACAAAAGAGATGTTCGCAGTTGACAGCGAGGCACTAACATCCGTGCCCTCAATCTCAGAGGAGCCTGGGGGAAAACAGACCCTCGAGGATGACAAAGAAGATTTCCTCGCTCCCTAGACCTTGGTTTCCCCCAAAGAATCGAATGCAACCAAATCAACAATTGAAGAACTCGACCAGGCTGTTTTGATCGAACATCTCCCAGATCGAAAGGTATACCTGGGGACAGGGCTAAACCCCGAACTCAGGAAAAAACTCATTCAATTTCTTATCAATAACATCGATTGCTTTGTTTGGTCCCACTTAGACATGACATGATCTCACAAGAAATAACCACCCATCTACTAAGCGTCGACCCAAGGTTAAAACCGATAAAGCAAAAAAGGCAACCTCAGTCTGAGGTAAAGCATGCATTCATCAAGGACGAGGTAACAAAACTCCTAAAAATAGGGTATATTAGGGAGGTAAAATATCTCGATTGGTTGGCCAATGTTGTGGTAGTCCACAAAAAGAGGAATAAGTTAAGAATGTGCGTAGATTATAAAGATTTAAATATGGCATGCCCCAAAGATTCATTCTTGTTTCCCAACATCGATCGTTTGATTGATTCCACGGTCGACCACGAGACCTGCACATTTATTGATTCCTACTCGGGGTATAATCAAATTCATATGAACCCCGAGGATAGGGAAAAGACCTCGTTAATCATGATATGGCACGTACTGCCATAATGTGATGCCCTTCAGACTAAAACCCATGGGAGCCACGTACCCGCACCTAGTTTATAAGATGTTCGAGGATCAAATAGGCAAATCCATGGAAGTTTATATTGATGATATGCAAGTTAAGTCCCTGCGCGCACAAGACCATTTGACTCATTTGTATGAGATATTTGACATCTTCAGAAGTAACAACACGAAGCTCAACCTCGAGAAATATGCCTTCAGAGTAAGTGCGAGCAAAATTTTAGGCTTCATGGTGTCAAATAGGGGGATTGAGATCATCCCCGAAAAAACCAAAGCCATCGAAGAAATCACGGTGGTGAATAATGTGAAGGTCGTACAATGGCTGACCGGGCGGATAGCGGGCTTGGGACGATTCATATCGAGGTCATCGGACAAAAGTCACCATTTCTTCTCTTTTCTCAAAAAGAAAAATAGCTTCGAATGGACTCCGGAATGCAAACATGCCTTAGAAGAGTTGAAGCGATATCTATCAAGCCCACCTTTACTCCACACCCCAAAAGAGGATGAAACGCTGTATTAATACCTGGTCGTATCCGAGGTGGTGTAAGTAGTGTACTGGTTCGAGAAGAACAAGGTACGCAATTTCCTGTTTACTATGTAAGTCGGACCCTGGGAGATGCTAAAACCAGGTACCCACTCCTAGAAAAATTGGCTCTAGCATTAATAAGTGCATCTCGAAAACTAAAGCCTTATTTTCAATGCCATCGTATTTGTGTTTAAACAACATATCCTCTTTAAAGCATATTGCGTAAGCCCGAATTATCGGGCCGATTGGCCAAATGGGCCATGGAACTCGGGGGTATGACATTGAATATCAGCCCCGAACGGCTATCAAGTCCCAAATCTTGGCGGATTTTGTGTCCGACTTTACGCCCACCCTTGTGCCCGAGGTAGAGAAAGAGCTTCTGCTAAAAACGGGCACATCTTTGGAGCTATGAACTCTATTCAACGACGGTGCCTGGAATATGAAAGGGTTCGGGTTCGGCATAGTTCTAAATCCTCTGACGAGCAGAACGATTAGACAATCTGTAAAATATGCAAAATTAACAAACAACGAAGCCGAGTATGAGGCTATGATTGCAGGTCTAGAATTGGCCAAAGGCCTAGGAGCAGAAGTCATCGAGGAATAATGTGATTCCCTTCTGGTTGTAAAAGGTAAATGGGAGTTTTAAGGTTCGAGAAGATAGGATGCAAAGATGCTTAGACAAAATGCAAGGCATATTGCACTGATTCAAAGAATGGACCCTAGACCACATACCTCGAGAGAAAAATAGTGAGGCCAATTCCCTTGCAAACCTGGGATCATCTGTCGAAGAAGATGACATACTCCCCGGGGCTCCTTAAAATTCACGATGGCACCTGCGGAAATCACTCTGGTGCCGATTCTTTGTCCTAAAGGTGATCAGGGCAGGCTACTATGGGACGGTATGGAGAAGGACACCAAAGAATTCGTCTGAAAATGTGACAAATGCCAGAGATTTGCACCGATGATTCATCAACCCGGTGAACAACTACATTCAGTCTTGTCACCATGGCCGTTCATGAAGTGAGGGATGGGCATCGTCAGCCGCCTACCAACGGCACTGGGTAAAGCTAGATTCATTTTATTTATGACTGACTACTTCTCAAAATGGGTGGAAGCGCATGCCTTTGACAAGATAAGAGAAAAAGAAGTCATTAACTTCATATGGGACCATATCATGTACCGATATGGGACCCCCTCCAAGATCACCTGCGATAATGGAAAGCAGTTCATCGGAAGCAAAATAACAAAGTTCCTCGAGGACCATAAAATCAAAAGGATCTTGTCGATACCCTACAACCCATGTGCAAACAATCAGGCCGAATCCACAAACAAAACCATCATTCAAAATGTGAAAAAGAAGTTAGAGAATGCGAAAGGTAAATGGAGGGAAATGTTACCCGATATGTTGTGGGCATGTCGAACAACCTCAAAATCGAGCACATGAGAGACACCGTTCTCTCTGGTGTATGGGTCCGAGGCTTTGATACATGTTGAGGTCGGAGAGCCAAGTGCCAGATTCCAGCACGCTATAGAGAGTTCAAATCACGAGGCTATGAGTGCAGCCCTCGAACTGTTAGATGAGAAGCGAGAAGCTTCAGTGGTCAGGATGGCCGCCCAAAAACAAAGAATCAAAAGATAATATAACAGGAGAACAAACATCCGACATTTTGGAGTCGGGGACATAGTCCCTAGGAAAGTCACCCTAAAAATTCAGAACCCTAATGAGAAGAAGCTAGGCCCTAGCTGGGAAAGGTCATACCGTGTCCTCGGAGTACTCGGCAAAGGGTCCTACAAACTCGGCACCATGGAAGGCGAACAACTTCCGAGAAATTAGAACATATCAATGCTCAAACGCCATTACTGCTAAAGGTAAAATCTTCTCCTTTTTTCATTTATGTGCTCCACACTAAACTTTTACAGACGTCCGATGGAAATGTCCTCTGACTCAAAGACCTTGGGTTTTAAAGGATGCGTTGCACTCTTTTCTTTCGATCGGGTTTTATCCCAAAAAGGGTTTTACCGGCAAGGTTTTTAACGAGGAAACATCTATATGCTACCTAAGTAGAACTCAACAAGTATTCAAGGTTTCTCTTCAATCAACCTCGAATACTGGGGGGAATCCCCCCAAGAGGTCACCTCCTCGAAGAAATCGGAATAAGCCGAAAGGGTTTTGGTTGGAAAATGATGTATCGGGCCAAAAAGTAAGATGAACTGTGTCCGCATAGAATAATCAAACACTCGAAGGCAAAAACTTATGTACTTGTACCAAGTAATCAAAGGAGTATCGTTTACCATCAAAATGCCTCGCGCTCCAAAAAAATTGCTATTATCACTAGAAATGGTTCCAGGGCCAGATATTTCCCAAATATTTGGGGATTGACGTCAAAAACTCGAAGCTGTAAGACATCAGGGCCAAAAACTTCGAACTCATAAGCCCTCGATGAGGCAGCACCAAGTTTACAAAGAACGACCCCAGAGACAAAAAACGTTCGATGCCTCAGGGAGTATTGTCGACTTTCAACCCATCGAGCTATCAAAAACTCGAGGCCATAAGACCTCAAGTGGGCAACCTCGAGTCCAAAAGCCCTCCATGTGGCAACACCCAATCTATAAGACCTCCGGGCATGCTAAAAAATGTCAGACCTCCACGAGGCATTATCAAGACCTCCAAGAGGCAATATCAAAAAAATAAGACCTCAAGTATGGCATGACCAAAACTGTAAGACCTCAAGTAACGCATGACCAAATCGGTAAGACCTCAAGTAAGGCATGTCCAATTTTAAAGACCTTAAAAAAGACATAATCTCGATATTGAAGTTAAGGCTTTATATTCAAACTGTTAAGACCCCTCAAAAGGCATACCCTCGATATAGACGCCGAGGATACCTAAAAGGCTACGACCAACCATAATGACTACGGTCAAACGGCTACGGCCAAAAATAATGACTACGGTCACAAGGCTCCGTAAAATTAACACGACTCGGGGACGCCATAAAATTACAAATACTTCGAAAATACTTTGAAACGAACCGGTTAGTCAGGCTACTCTCGGCTTATGCAAAAGAGCTTTGATTATATCAGCTCCTAACAATAAAAAGACTTCGAAAAACCTTCTGAGGTACTCATTTATCGTCACATGACGACCCATAGTGGAGGTTCTTATCGAACCATCGAATAGTCTGGCAAACACAAAAACTTCTAAAAGTCTTAAACGAGGGAAAAATACATCCATATTAAAGGTCGTACCGACCTAATGAATAAAATCCTAAGGGCCGATTAGAGGTCGCACCAACCCAACGCGTAAGAGCCTATGAGCCAGCTTAAAGAGCCTTAGGGCCAATTCAAAAACCATAGGGTCGATGAGCTCGAAGTCGAAATCTGACTCGATGACTGAGCCCTAAACGGTTAGCTAAAAAACACCCAAGGGAAAATACATAAGAGCCTACGGGCCAGCTTCAAAAAGTGCCTCAGGGCCGATTAGAGGTCATACCGACCCGACGCATAAAAGCCTAAGGGCCGGGTAAAATAGCCTCAAGGCCTATTTTTATACCCAAAGGTCGATTAACTCGAGCCAAAACGTGATTCGTGGACTAAGCCCCAAACGGTGAACTTTAAACCACCACAAATTGTTCATCAAAAGAAAGAACATAAGGGTTCAATAGCAAGACTAAGCTACATTCTTGTAATTATTATAGGTGGTTCTATAGCAGGTACTTTAGCACACCGATAGTAGTGCCTCTTCTTCGTCCTATCAGCGGTTTTTGTGAGCCCCTCTTCTCTCGGGGCCTAGTGTGGTTCATGCCACAATTCATCCCGGATTCTTATTTTGGTACTTGTGTAAGGTATAGCCGGAGCCTTGTTACCATCAAGTATTTTATAATTCCATCGTACTCTTAGAGGCTCAGTAGACAGGAATTGTGGGTTACGTACTTATGTATTTTGGGCGGTATGACTTGTAAACCACGTAAAGTAGACTGTGTGTTCTGTATATTGATTCGGGATCCTCCTTGTCCTATGTTACCCCGTTTATTGCTTCAAGTTTTGGGATAAAACCCGAGCGGCTTCATGAGTCGTTCTCCGTATCAACTCCGGTTGGCGATTCTATCAGAGCAGCGCAAGTCTAATATAATTGTCTTGTCACGATATGTGGTTGCGTTACCACGGCCGATCTTATTGAGCTGGAGATGATAGATTTTAATATTATTATGGGAATGGACTGGCTTTATTCGTGCTTTGCCAAGCTCGACTGCCGAACGAGAGTCATGAGACTCGAGTTTCCTAATGAGCCGGTTATTGAGTGGAAGGGGAATGGTGTGGTGCCGAAAGGTAGGTTTATCTCCTGCCTTAAGTCCTTTAAAAAAGGGTGTATCTATCATTTGGTCCGGGTCGCGGACACCGCTTCAGAAGTGTCGGCCCCCCAGTCCGTGCCAGTCGTGAATGAGTTTCTTGAAGTATTTTCGGACGAGCTTCCAGGGGTTCCACCAGATAGAGAGGTTGATTTTGGAATTGATATACTACCAGATATGCAGCCAATATCTATCCTACCATACAGAATGGCGCAAGCAGAATTAAGGGAGTTAAAGGAGCAGTTGAAGGATTTATTAGATAAGGGGTTCATTCAGCCGAGTGCGTCGCCGTGGGGTGCTCTGGTTCTTTTTGTTATAAAGAAGGATGGGTCGCTCAGTATGTGTATCGATTATCGGCAACTCAATAAGGTCACTATCAAAAAAAAGTATCTATTCCCTCGAATAGATAATTTGTTTAATCAATTGCAAGGTGCGAGGTTCTTCTCCAAAATTGATTCAGGACTCGTTATGGTCATTTTGAATTTCTGGTAATGTCCTTTGGGCTGACCAATGCTCCAGCATCTTTTATGGATCTTATGAATCGGACTTTCAAGCCGTTGCTAGACTCCTTCGTGATTGTTTTTATTGATGACATCCTTGTCTACTCGTGGAGTCGGGAAGATCATGCTAATAGCCTTAGAGCAGTCCTACAGGCTTTTCGTCATCACCACCTGTATGCTAAATTTTTGAAATGTGAGTTTTGGCTGGAATAAGTCGCGTTTTTGGGTCATGTTGTTTCCAGAGAAGGGATTCAGGTTGATCCCCAGAAGATCGCAGCAGTGAAAGATTGGCCTAGACCAATGACCCTGACGGAGGTTCGCAGTTTCTTGGGACTAGCTTGGTATTATCGGAGGTTTGTGGAGGGATTCTCCACCCTCACCTCCCCATTGACTAACCTGACGCAGAAAGTAGTTAAGTTTTAATGGTCCGATGCTTATGAAAAGAGTTTTCAAGAATTGAAGTCGAGATTGACTTCGGCATCAGTGTTAACATTGGCAGAAGGTTTAAAGGGATTTGTGGTCTATTGCGATGCTTCAAGGGTTGGTTTGGGGTGTGTGTTGATGCAACGTGGGAAGGTCATAGCGTATGCTTCAAGGAAACTCAAGAATCACGAGGAGAAATATTCGACGCATGATTTGGAACTCGCGGATGTGGTGTTTGCATTAAACATTTTGCGGCATTATCTTTATGG
Source organism: Nicotiana undulata (assembly GCA_005239495.1). Taxonomy (NCBI): domain Eukaryota; kingdom Viridiplantae; phylum Streptophyta; class Magnoliopsida; order Solanales; family Solanaceae; genus Nicotiana; species Nicotiana undulata. Next base: position 42,383 of record ML253019.1, on the reverse strand, counting down.
AGTCCACGTGGATGTGTTCTCAGACCACAAGAGTCTTCAGTATTTATTCAAGCAGAAGGAACTAAATCTAAGGCAGCGGAGGTGGTTAGAATTGCTTAAGGATTATGATATGAACATCTTGTACCATCCAGGAAAGGCGAATGTGGTGGCCGACGATCTCAGTCGGAAATCTATGGGTAGTTTGGCTCATTTGGAAGCAGATCAAAGGCCCTTGGTTCGGGAGGTTTATCAAATTGCCAGTTTGGGGGTTTGTCTTTCGACCTCAGGCGAGGGGGAAGTTATGGTGCATAATGGGGCAGAATCGTCACTTGTAGCGGAAGTCAAGGAGAAGCAGTTTGATGATCTAGCATTGGCACATTGTAAGGAGGCAGTTCTGAATGGCAAGATTTTGGCATTTTCGCTCGGCAGCAATGACGGAGTGCTGCGATGTCAGGGTAGGCTATGTGTTCCCGATGTAGATAATCTTCGGGGAAGGGTAATGGCGGAGGCTCATAGCTCCCGGTATTCGGTGCACCCAGGTTCTACGAAAATGTATCATGATCTCCGAGAAGTTTATTGGTTGGGCGGTATGAAGAGGGACGTGGTAGGCCATGTATCCAAATGTTCGAATTGTCAACAGGTGAAGGCCGAGCATCAGAGGCCCGGTGGGTTAACTCAACTTATGGAAATACCAACGTGGAAATGGGAGATGATCAACACGGACTTCGTGGTAGGGTTACCTCGCACTCAGCGCAAGTTTGACTCGATTTGGGTAATAGTGGACCGACTCACGAAATCAGCTCACTTCTTGCCAGTCAAGTCCACCGATACTGCAAAACAGTACGCTCAGTTGTATATCAAGGAAATAGTCAGACTTCATGGCACTCCAGTTTCTATTATCTCGGATCGAGGGGCCCAGTTCACAGCTAACTTTTGGAGGAAATTTTAGCAAGGTCTGGGTACTCAGGTAAATCTCAGCACAGCTTTCCACCCACAGACGAACGGACAAGCGGAGCAGACAATTCAGACGCTTGAGGATATGTTGCGGTCTTGTGTTTTAGATTTCAAGGGTAGCTGGGATGATTACTTGCCGCTTATAGAGTTTGCTTACAATAACAACTTTCATGCTAGTATTCAGATGGCCCCATTTGAGGCATTGTACGGGAGGAGATGTAGATCTCCGATCGGATGGTTTGAGGTTGGTGAGGCAGAATTGATAGGGCCAGATCTGGTGCACCAAGCTATGGAAAAAGTTAGAGTCATTCAGGAAAGGATAAAAACTACTCAGAGTCGTCAGAAATCCTATGCGGATGTTCGTCGTAGATACTTAGAGTTTCAGGTAGATGATTGGGTGTTCTTGAAGGTATCTCCCATAAAGGGAGTCATGCGGTTCGAAAAGAAGGGTAAATTGAGCTCAAGGTATGTCGGGCCATATCGGGTCGCTCAACGGATAGGACAGGTCGCGTATAGGCTTGAATTGACCCCTGAAATGTCATTAGTGCACCCGGTATTTCACGTGTCTATGTTGAAGAAGGTAATTGGAGATCCTTCCGCCATTGTGCTAGTTGAGACCATTGAGGTTAGTGAAGAATTGTCGTACGAAGAAGTTTCGGTTGCCATTCTCGATAGGCAGGTCCGTAGGTTGAGAAACAAAGAGATTGCTTCTGTTAAAGTCCTGTGGCGGAGTCAACGAGTCGAGGAGGCCACGTGGGGAAACAGAGAAAGAAATGAAAGAAAAATACCCCCATCTGTTTGAGCAAGTGTAGTAGTGATCGTGTGAATCATGGTTCCAAGGCAATTTGATGTTGTATTCGGACTCGTGCCAAGGCACCCTGTTTTTTCTTCCTCTCCGAATTTCCTTATTGTTGTAATTTTCCAACGCGTGCTAAAACTGTACACGAAGTTGCTAACTAGGTGGTGTGCCACCTTTAAAGCAAATAAAAAGTTTGTGAAACTAATGTGCTAAGTAAGTAATTAATAGTAGTGTAGATTGGTAAATGGTAACTAAGTAAAATTGTCTATGATCTATTGAGGTGATTGAACTGTATGGGGCACACTGAAGTCGCCCAATACTATGTGCAAATTGTATTCCACTAATTGAGTCTTATGCTAAATGGTGATAAGAGGGGGGATGAGCCGCATGTATTGGTCAAGGTAATTGAAAATGTGCAAGTATTGAGGTGAGGAATGGTATACCAGTTGTAGGGATAACTAAATTTGTGTAATGATGCTTGGAAATATGTTTCGGGGGCTCTCTGATAGGTAAATAGGCCTATATACAAGGGAACCTCTGGCGAAACTTTCTGAAANTTTCCAAAATCATCATTCGAGGACGAATGATTTTTAAGGGGGGGAGAATGTAAAGACCCGTAAAATTTCTTGCTTAAAATAATGCCCGAATAAGCCCCCGAGTGGTTAACTCAGTGGAAATTCTTAAAACGGACCTTAATTTTGTAAAAATACCCCGGATTTGAAAGAACATAATTTTTCCAAAAATATGGGGTTATGCGACGCACTATGCGATCGCATAACGTGTATGCAGAACCGCATAGTTGTCGCATACACGGGCAGATCACTGCCAAATTGAAGGGGTGTTATGCGACGCATAATGCGATCGCATAACGTGTATGCAGACCGCATAGTGGTCGCATACCCGGGCAGAATGTTTTCAAAATTTGGCCTACCTGGGGGGCCATTCTACGGTCCAATATGCGGACCGCATGTCAAGAATGCGATCGCATTCCTGACCGCATATTCGACACGGTTTTTTAATTTTCTAAATTTTTATCCCCGACCCTAGTTTCATTTAACCCCTGCCCCCTTTCATTTTAACAAGTTTTCTGAACAAATAGAGAGAAGGAAAGGAGAGTTCTTGAGAAAGGAAGTGATCCATCTATCAAAGTGAATTTCAAGGTCTCTCAGGCCTGGCAATTCGAGTAATCCCCTTCTTCCCCATTATAGCAGGTAATGGTTCCCAACCCCTTTTCTTTCTTTTCATTAATTTTCTGATTTTCAAACAAAGGGAGGGTTGGCCTGGATTGATTCTTAGAAATATTAGCTAATTCCTTGCATGCATGTTTAATAATGGTGCTAATCTAGTAAGAGGGAGTGGGTTGAGGAAAACTTCACAAAGATAGGGTTGGTAATCTAATGGGTTCACATAGTGCTTGACAAAATGCTTGATAGAGTCCGAATTGCACGCATGACTTACAATTCTGAGTTGAATATGTCTAATTGTGAACTAGATTGACGGTACTAGTCGGTTCAGTGGTTGTGGGTTAAAGTTGAAAAGGGAAACTCGACTCCAGGTATGTATGGCTAACTTTAATCTTTGTAAAATCACTTGTGGTGTTTGAGCATACGGTACGTGTATTGTTATAATATGTGCAACTGGTTGTCCGAATTTATGTAATGTGTGAAGTGTAATACTTGTCTGTCTTTAGTTAACCACCACACTACCACGTTATGAAAAACGGTGCTAAAAGGATAATAAATCCAAGAGTATGAGTGTATATGCTAAAGGCTGTATTCTTATTGCTGTATTCTTATTGTTGAAATCTTCTGTGATTGAACTGTGAATTGTCATCGTTGGTATGAGATGTAATTGTCAGGTGGGATCGGGTTGCGCGCCGCAACAAGGGAGATAAGGGTGATATGTAAGAAGTGATAAGGGGGTGATTGTAATTGTCAGGTGGGATCGGGTTGCGCGCCGCAACAAGGGAGATAAGGGTGATATGTAAGAAGTGATAAGGGGGTGATTGTAATTGTCAGGTGGGATCGGGTTGCGCGCCGCAACAAGGGAGATAAGGGTGATATGTAAGAAGTGATAAGGGGGTGATTGTAATTGTCAGGTGGGATCGGGTTGCGCGCCGCAACAAGGGAGATAAGGGTGATATGTAAGAAGTGATAAGGGGGTGATTGTAATTGTCAGGTGGGATCGGGTTGCGCGCCGCAACAAGGGAGATAAGGGTGATATGTAAGAAGTGATAAGGGGGTGATTGTAATTGTCAGGTGGGATCGGGTTGCGCGCCGCAACAAGGGAGATAAGGGTGATATGTAAGAAGTGATAAGGGTGTGATTGTAACTCTCAGGTGGGATCAGGTTGCGCGCCGCAACAATTGTCATGTGGGATCGGGTTGCACGCCGCAACATGAGGAATAAGGGTGAGATATGAGGAGGGAGAATGATGGAATTGAAATTGTGACTTTGATAAAGTGAAAATTGTGGAACTTCCATTGTATATATTTCTTTGTCTTGTGCAGTAATTGTGTGACTCTCTGTCTGTCTCTTGCCTTTGAATTATTGAGTTTACTAGAGTAAAGTTTGTTCATGTATTCCAGTACAATTCAAATGTACTGACGTCCCTTTTTGCCAGGGGCGCTACATTCTTGTGATGATTGTAGGTGGTTCTATAGCAGGTACTTCAGCACACCAACAGTAGTGCCTCTTCTTCGTCCTATCAGCGGTTTTGGTGAGCCCCTATTCTCTCGGGGCCCAATGTGGTTCATGCCACCTTTTCTCCCGGATTCTTATTTTGGTAGTTGTGTAAGGTATAGTCGGAGCCTTGTTACCGGCAAGTATTGTATAATTCCATCATACTCTTAGAGGCTCAGTAAACAGGAATTGTTGGTTACGTACTTATGTATTTTGGGCGGTATGACTTGTAGACCACGTAAAGTAGACTGTGTGTTCTGTATATTTGTAAGTACTGTATCACTTGTTGGAAACGACAGACTTCTATGGTTTAATTGTAGATTGTAAGAATGCGTCTTAATTATAATCAAACGATGCACAACGGAATCTTCGGGGTAATACGCGGGAGGGAAAAAGGGAATCCAGGTCCGCTTGACTGGGAGTACCCGGTCGAGTGCCAGTCGTGTCCCTTGGTTTTGGGGCGTGACACCAACATCGATCGCTTGATTGATGCCACGGCTGGCCACGAGATCCTCACTTTTCTTGACACCTACTCCGGGTATAATGAAATTCAAATGAATCCCAAGGACAAGGAAAAGACCTTGTTCATCACGAAGTATGGTACATACTACTATAATGTAATGACCTTTGAGCTAAAAAACGTAAGAGCCACGTACCAACGCCGACAAAATCTGTCGAACATAAAATATGCAAATCCATGGAAGTTTACATTGATGATATACTAGTTATGTCCTGCGCGCAGAGGACCATTTGACTCATTTGCAGAAAACATTTGACATCCTTTGAAGTTACAACATGAAGTTCAATCCCGAGAAATGTGCCTTGGGAGTAGGTTCGGGAAATTTTTTAGGCTTGATGGTGTCAAACATGGGGATCGAGATCAATCTCGACAAAATCAAGTTCATCAAAGAAATCATGCTAGTAAACAATATGAAGGCCATACAAAAAATGATTGGGCGATTAGCGGCCTTGGGTCGATTCATCTCAAGGTCATCGATCAGGAGTAATGATTTCTTCTCCTTACTCAAAAAGAAAAACTGCTTTGAGTGGACTCGGGAATGCCAACATGCCTTAGTGGAGTTGAAGCGATATCTATCGAGCCCACTTTTACTCCACACCCCGAAGGATGATGAAATGTTTTACTTACACTTGGTCGTATCCAAGGTAGCGGTAAGTGGTTTGCGGGTTTGGGAAGAACAAGGTATGCAATTCCATGTTTACTATGTAAGTCAAACCCTGGGAGATGCCGAAACCAGGTATCCGCACTTAGAAAAATTAGCTCTTGCGTTGATAAATGCGTCTCGAAAATTAAAGCCTTATTTTCAATGTCATCGTATTTGTGTTTTAAAAAAATATCCCCTTCGAAGCATATTGCATAAACCCGAATTATCGGGCTTATTGGTGGACTTTGTGGACGACTTTACGCCCGCCCTTATGCTCGAGGTAGATAAAGAACTTTTACTAAAAACGGGCACATCATCAGGGGTATGGACCCTATTCACTGATGGTACCTCGAACGTGAAAGGGTCCATGCTCGGCATAGTTCTGAAGCCACCTACGGGAGGCATGATTAGACAATCTATAAAAACTGCAAAGTTTACTAACAACGAAGACGATTATGAGGCTATGATTGCAAGTCTCGAATTGGCCAAAGGCCTAAGAGCAGGAGTCATCAAAGCAAAATGTTATTCCTTTCTGGTAGTAAAGCAGGTAAATAGGAACTTCAAGGTTTGAGAAGACATGATGCAAAGATACCTATACAAACTTCGAGTCACTTTGCATCGCTTCAAAGAATGGACTCTGGTCCACATACCTCGAGAATAAAACATCGAGGTCGATGCACTCAAATACCTGGGATCATCCGTCGAAAAAGATGAGATACTCCCCGGGGCTGTGGTTCAGCTATCCTAATTGGTGATTGAAGAAGGCCACGCCGAGATAAACTCCACCAGTCTGACATGGGATTGGAGAAATAAGTACATCGATTATTTGGGAAGTGGGAAGCTACCCACGGACCCAAAAGAGTCAGGGGCCTTCGAACCAAAGCAGCTAGATTTTCACTCGACGAAAATGGAACTTTATACAGAAGGACCTTAAATGGGCCCCTAGCAGTATGCTTGGGACCGGGGGACATTGATTACGTGCTCCGAGAAATCCACAAGGGAACCTGCGGAAATCACTCTGGTTTCGATTCCTTAATTCGAAAGGTGATCAGAGTAGGTTACTGTTGGGATAACATGGAGAAGGACACCAAAGAATTCGTTCGAAAATGCGACAAGTGCAAGAGATTTGCACCAATGATTCACCAACCCGGTGAACAGCGACATAACTTTTATCACCTTGGCCGTTGATGAAATAGGGAATGGACATCGTCGGCCCCCTACCAACGGCACCAGGTAAAGCTAGATTTATTATTTATGACTGACTACTTCTCCAAATGGGTGGAAGTGCAGAAAACGAGAAAATAAGAGAAAAAGAAGTCATCGACTTCATCTGGGATCACATCATATGTCGATTCGGGATCCCCTCCGAGATAACATGTGATAACGGGAAGCAATTCATCGGAAGCAAAGTAACAAAGTTCCTCGAGGATCACAAAATCAAAAGGATCCTATCAACGCCCTACCTCCCATGTGCAAATGGTCATGTCGAGTCCACAAACAAGACCATTATTCAAAACATGAATTAGAAGTTTGAAAATGCGAAAGGAAAATGGAGAGAAATGCTTCCCGAGGTGCTATGGGCATATCGAACAACCTCAAAATCTAGCACAGGAGAGACGTCGTTCTCTTTGGTGTATGGGTCCGAGGCTTTGATATCGGTCGAGGTTAGAGAGACAAGCGCCAGATTCTGACATGCCAACAAAGACTCAAACAATGAGGCCATGACTACATCCCTCGAACTGTTAGATGAAAAGCTAGAAGTTTCACTGGTCCAAATGGCTGCCCAAAAACAAAGGATCGAAAGATACTATAACAAGAGAACAAACCTCCAACATTTCAAAGTCGGGTACTTAGTCCTAAGAAAAGTCACCCTAAACACTCGTAACCCAAATGAAGGGAAGATAGGCCCGAGATGGGAAGGACCGTACCGCGTCCTCAAAGTAATCGGCAAAGGGCCCTACAAACTCGGCACCATGGAAGGAAAACAACTTCCAAGCAATTGGAACATATCAATGCTCAAACGCTATTATTGCTAAAGTATAACCTTATCCTTTTTCCCTTTGTACTTCACACTAATATATTACAGGTGTCCGATGGAAGTCACCGAAACATCCTTCGACTCGAAGACCTTGGGTTTTAAAGCATGCGTTGCACTATTTTCCTTCGATCGGAATTTATCCCGATAGGGTTTTACCCGCAAGGTTTTTAACGGGGCAACATCCATATGCTACCTAAGGGAAACTCATCAAATATTCAAGGCTTCTCTTCGTTCAACCGCAAATACTGGGGGGCATCCCCCCAGGAGGTCACCTCCTCAATGAAATTGAAATATGCTAAAGAGGGTCTCGATAGGAAAGTGTTGTATCGGGCCAAACGGTCGATTGAACCGTGTCCGCGTAGAATAATAGAACTCTTGATGGAGAAGACATGTACGCTCGTGTAAAGTAATCTAAGGAGTACCTTTTATCATCAAAACAATCTATGATTCAAAGAAGTTTCCCATTTCCACAAGAAACGGCCCCAAGGCCAATAACTCCTGAACATCGGGGGTTGTCGTCAACGTTCAGCTCACCGAGCTATCCAACCCCAAGCTCGTAAGCCCTCAATAAGGCAACATCAAATTCATAAACCCTCAATGAGGCAACACCGAATCTGCAAGACCTCAACGAGGCATGAATCAAACTTATAAGCCCTGAACGAAGAAACACCGAATATGTAAGACCTCGACGAGGCATGCTAAAAAATATAAGCCCTCCATGAGGAAATGGCAAAAATATAAGCCCGCCCTGAGGAAACATAAAAAACGTAGGCCTTCCGTGAGGAAGCACAAGATGCATAAAGCCCTAATTGAGGCAATACCAAATCTGTAAGACCTCAACGAGGCATGCCCAAATTTGTAAGACCTTAAAAAGGCATAATCCCGATATTAAAGTCAAGGATATATATTCGAACTTGTAAGACCCCTAGAAAGGCATACCCTCGATATACACGCCGAGCATACCTCACTCGGGGACTAAAAGGCTACGACCAAATATAAAGACTACGGTCATAAGGCTCCTACCAAACTAACGCGACTCGGAGACGTCTAAGCGGTGCCATAAAATTATAGGACTTCAAATACTTGTAAAATAATTCAAAAAGAACCGGTTAATCAGGCTACCCTCGGCATAAGAAAAAGAGCTTCGATCATATAAGCTCCAAATAATGAAAAGGCTTCGAAATAATCTGCCTTCAAGAAAAAGGCTTCAAAAATTCGGTCTTCGAGCGAACCTCCGGAGGTGTTCATTTATGTCGCATATTGACTCATAATCGAGGCTCTTATCGAGCCGTCAAAGAGTCGGACGAACACAAAAACATCAAAAAGTCTTTAACGAAGGAAAACCATAGCCATATCAGAGGTCGCATCGACCCAATGCGTAAAAGCCTAAGCGCCAGCCTACAGAGCCTTAGGGCCGATCTTAAAAGAGCCTAAGGGCCAATGCGTAAGAGCCCAAGGTCCATCCTAAAGAGCCTCAAGGCCGATCTAAAAAGAGCCTAAGGGCCAATACGTAAGAGCCCAAGGGCCAGCCTAAAGAACCTCAAGGCCGATCTAAAATGAGCCTAAGGGCCGATGCGTAAGAGCTCAAGGGCCAACATGAAGGGCCTCGAGGCCGATTTAAAAATCTAAGGGTCGATAAGCTCAAGTCAAAACTTGACTCGGGGACTGAGCCCCAAACGATTATAAGTGCATCAACAACATCCGCTTTGTATGAAGATATAAGTGCATCGGTTCCATCCCTGGCTGCAAACAGCGCAACAACCAATTCAGCGTGGAGATCATTGTACTTACTACTCTCCGCCCTCGCATCCTGAAGATTATGCTCAACCGAGGCCAACCTCCCCTGCAGGGTATCTCTCTCGGGGACTATCTCATTCACATGCCGCTTAAGTCCGAGAATATTAGTGTCCCTGGCTCGGAGCTCCTCCCTCATCAGTGCATCTTTCTTCTCAAGCTACAAAGACCAACACAAAGGCGTTAAGCACAAAAGTCGGGTAAGCATGCAAATAAAATGCAAATAGAAACTATATTACATGTTCACCAAGATAGGTCCGCTCTCGAGACACCGCCTCCAAACGAGTCCGAAGGTCATAGAGTTCTTCCTCCTTCTTGGTAAAAAGAGTTCTAAGCTCACCAGCCTCCGATGAGAGCCTCCTGTACTCTTTCTCGCAATGGGTCAACTCAGCTTGAGACTTAGCAATGGTCTGATTGTAAAGCACTATGGACTGAAATCGCAAAAGAAACAAAATTAGAAAGATGAGGATCAAAGCTATGAATATAACCTACAAAAGATTACATGTTTACATAGCCTCTCGGCCTCTTCCAAAATGAATTAGGTGTTAAGCTCGGGGTTTTCCTCGACCCTAGTGAAGAGCCCTTCAAACACGTCCTTATCCCCGATGGACGCCTCCACATCGGAAGATTCTATATTATGGGCACCCCGTATCTCCCTCAGAGATAACGTCGGGCCCGGTGGAGAATCACTTACTTCAATAACTCTGGTTGGATCAATTGGTGCTTTATCTTTCTTCCGGAGAGCCTCAAAACTAGGTTCCTCAAGCTCGTCTGCCGAGTGCCCCCCGGCTCGGGGAAAATTCTGGCCGTCAACGGCTAGGGGACATTATTAGATCCACTCTCAAGAGGCTCTTCGGCCCGAGGTGGGACAATAGCAACAACAAAGCCTCCAGCTCAACAGTCGTCGGCTCAACAAGATGCAGAGAAGTCATGCTCCCATTTCCCATGAGTGCTTTCGTGGAGCCCTTTTTCTCTTCGCCTCCAGCTCGGGGACTTTCTGGTACCTCTAGAGTTAAGGTCGTTGAATCGGCCTTAGGTTTTTCCACTTTAGCATTCTTTGGCCTCGAGGACTCGGACATCGATTTCTTTCTTCTATTCTTCTCTTTGTGAGGTTTTGGGGTATTCACCTCCCCAGATGGTGCTTCTCTCATCAAAGAGGCCTCTCCCGAACCTGCACAAACACAAAACATAAGCACAATAAATGAGGACACGGTCGGGGAAATCTCTTCTAAGGAGCTCAGGTACAGCAAGAGTAAAAACTCACCATGATTTTTGGCTTCCCACCTAGCCCTGGCCAGGTCGCGCCATACGCGCTCGGCATAAGTGCAGGTTGAATCGAGTTAGCCAACCCAGCCCAAGAGATCTTTAACCTCTTCGTGATGAATTTGATCCAAAGGAAAGAGAAAACACTTAATTAATGTATGCACTTACGTTTCATATTCCATTCATCAACTAATGGCATCCTCTCCACTGGAATTAGATTTGAGGTCCTAACTCGGACGAAGCAACTCATCCACCCTCTATCTTTGACTTTGTCGGTGCAGGCAAAGAGAACCTTTGAGGCCGGCCTTTGAAGTTTAATCAGACCTCTCCGATAAAGTCGGGGACTGTACATTCTAATCAAGTGGTTGAGGGTAAAAGGAATCCCTTTGACCATGTTTTCAAAATGCCTGATCATATAAATGATGCGCCAAAATGACAGATGGATTTGGCCGAGTGTCACTCGATATTGCCTGCATAAATCAAGGATAACAGGGTCTATCGACGGCGCGGATTGCTCTACCGGATCAAGGGTAAATGGATAGGTGTGTACACTAAGGAAGCCGGATTTGTTAGTCGTTATATCTTCCTCTCGAGAGGGAATCTCCACCAGCACCACATCCCCCCACCAGCAGTCGGCCTTCACCTTCTACGTGTCTGTTATCAGGCTAATATATCGGGATATGGGTTCGCTACATCCCTGCTTCGAAGAAGGCTTGTCAACCTTGAAATAGGAGGTTGTTTCACAGGGTCCTCGGATGCACTCCTCGTGACGAGGGGGTACTATTGCCTTGCCCTTAGACGAGCGTAAAGAAGAGGATGCTTTATCATCTTGAGGTACTGTTTTAGAGGTCTCCTCCATTCTTGCTAAAATGTTTTAGAGTAAAGGAGAAAAATTAATTAGGTAAAGAACACAAGAAGGAAGCAGGAAGAGATCTTTTGAAGGTTTGAAGATGTGAAGAAAAATAAGGGGCGAAGGAAGGAGTATTTATAAGGGCCAGTCGTGTGCATTGGGGAAATCCAAAAGGCAGCCAACCACAAAAAATAAATTTGAAGACTTTTCGAGCGTTGCGCGAACGTGACCTCTGAGCATCTTTTTATTCACATCAATTGCTTAATATAGAATAACTGACATAATGATGGAAGCATTGAAGAGTTGAAGAATTCAAATCGTTTCTTTTCTTTTCATTCCAAGAAATGTAGGGACTATCTGTATACGGTCAAAACCGGAAATGGCCGATTGTGAGGCTTCTAGAATATTCTAAGCCCGATCTCGATTGTATCGGAGCTGAATCCGAAGATTAACCCCGAGGTGCATTCCTCGAGGAAGTATATCGAGGGATTGATATATCTCCAGACAGAATAAAGGTCGAAGACCATCATGGAAGCGCGGGAAACTCCCAAGAGCACATGGTTAGAGCTGGCAACGCCTGCAAGAATAGTACAAGCCCGTACCGGTCCATTAAATAAATGTACCAGCTGTATTTATTTATAATAATTACACATGTACTATGTTGGGATTCTCCCTCCTATATAAAGGGGACCCTTGTCATTTTTTGGGGGGATGATATTCAATATAACAAGAACATTCTCTGCCTTCTTAACATACTCAACATTTGTTCTGCACATTTATTACTTTCCATTTATTGTGTTCATTAATTGTTCTTTATTTATTGTTCATTATTGATCATAAAGGGTTATCCTCGAGTCCCTCAATACTGTTATTCCTTCACCTGTTGTTCTCTATTGAGCATTTTAAGTCGACCTCGAGGCCCAACTTCGGCCAGCTCGAGACCCTGACTTATAACTGCTTGATTTGCATATCACCACATTCCTTACTCATACTTTGCATCTATTTCCTAAACAACTAGTATTAAAATAAATCATATATTTTTGGAACCACAAAATCAAACATAATTGTAATTACCATTTCAAGGTAAATAGATATTTAGCTTAATTCATGCTTTAATTGTAGAATTAGTGGTTGGAAACATTGATTCATGCTTTTATGACCTAGGCTCTTCTTTCTAAAGAGGGACTAAGTCTAGGAAAATAAGGCTAACAAGGAATTGGGGTGAACTCAAGAGATTGATAGCCCCAATTAAAGGGTTAAACCTTGAGATAATAATACCCGACTTGAGCAAATTTCACTTGTAATGTATGAACACCTATTTAGGCTTGAGAAAGCCAAATTGGTCAAAGTCACTCAAATACCGAGAGGTATATCATGACCCTAATCAAAACAAGCTCGTCCTAGATTCTCAATACTCTTTAGATACTCACCTAGAAGTAAGTCACTTCCCTAGTGCCTTTTAACACTTGAAAACTTTCACCAAAAATATTGTACATAGATTACCCTTAGTATTCAATAGTATCAAACTTAGAATAAAATCAATCAGAACGATTTTTTGAAGTGCAATTTGGAACTACACGCACATCTAGATTTGTTAGATACCCGACTCCAAACAAAATTAAATCCTTGTGGAAATCGATCTGGACCTCGTTTGGTAAAATTACATTGACCATCCTTGCTACTATATAGTGGTGTAGGGTTGGCCTCGATCAGCCGTGCAGTTTTCCATTGATGTTTTATCTACTTAATTCGTTTAAGGATCATTGCTTAATTTTGTCTTATCATTCGTTCTCACTCCTTATATTGTTCCCATACTGTATGTCCCTTTCCCATTATTTCCTGCTTTATTTCTTTTATTAATGTTGTTGCCATTAGCAAGATTATACTATGCAGGTTATATGTGTGTCTTTTCCTAGCCTCGTCACTACTTCGATGGTGTTAGGCTCGCTACTTACTACTATATGGGGTCGGTTGTATTGATATTGCACTCTGCACTTTTTGTACAGATCCAGGTATCAATCCGAGCTGATTCTTATATCGTAGCTGACTTCTGCGTAGGAGACCGGAGGTAGATCTACCGATGTCCGCAGATTCCTAGATTCCTCTCCTATATACTCATTTACTGTTTTTCTTTAGTTCATAAACAGTTGCACATTTTTCTTTCAGCAAATTACTTGTTGTTAATCATAGTAGTCCGTGAGTTATGACTCCATATCATGAGTAGTTAGACATATAAATATCATATGTGTAGTGTTGTTATGCAATTTTATTTCTTAATTGAATTATCATGTGTTGAATTGTAGTGCTGCTCCGTAAATTATGAGATTTTTATGTTGTAAACCTCTAATATTCGCTTTCCTAGAAAGTGCAGCGTTAGGAGCCATCACGGTCCCGACAAGGGGAATTCAGGTCGTGACCAGTTGGCATCAGAGCACTAGGTTTCCTTGGTCTCACAATTCACGGACAAGCTTAGTAGAGTATGGGGGATCGTTAAAGAGACGTCGGTACTCATCTCCCATAGGCTATAAAGTTAGGAACAAGTTCATTTTTATTTAACTCTGTCGTGCGATTCTTGTTATATCAATAATGATTGAACTCTTCTATTATTATTCTCTCGCAGATGGCGAGAACACGTACCGCTTCTTCCACTGATCAGCAGCCATATTCTCCAGCAGCAACTCCTACAAGGAGAAGAGGCCAAAGCAGGGGCAGTGCTCCTCCTTGAGCCCGAGCAGCAGCTCCAGCTGCGGAGCCTCAGGTAGAGTTCGATCAGGAGGTGCCAGCTCAGACTGTTCTAGCAGGACCAGCTTAGGTCCCATAGGGGTTTATTGCCACCCCGGTACTTCAGGATGCCTTGGTCCGATTAGTAGGCCTTATGGAGAGTGTGGCCATGACTGGCGCATTCCCCATGGCACGAGCCGTATCTCAGGCTGGAGGAGGAGCCAAGACTTCTGACAGCCACACTCGAGAGCAGATGGCTCCCTAGTTTTAGACTCCAGCAGCCCATCTAGTTGGGGCAGCTATTTTCTCCGAGGCTTTGTGGAGATTAGATAAGTTTACCAAGCTTTTCCCAGTTCATTTTGGCGGTGCCACTTCAGAGGACCTCCAGGAGTACCTTGATATCTACCATGAGGTTCTTCGAAATATAGGTATATTGGAGACCAATGGGGTCGACTTTGCTGCTTTTCAGATTATTGGTTCAGCCAAGAAATGGTGGACATATTAGACTAGCTGGTGGCCTGCTCTTACTTGAGATTAGTTCTCACATCTTTTTCGAGAGAAGTTTAATCCTATCACCACGAGAGAGGAGCGCCACCATCAGTTTGAGAGTCTCCAGTAGGGCAGCATGACTATTATTCAGTATGAGACTCATTTCATGGATCTGGCCGGTCATGTTATCCTTTTGCTCCCCACATAGAGCGAGAGAGAGCGTGAGGAGATTTATTGAGGGTCTTGCTCAGCCTATCAGATTGCAGGTGGCTAAGTAGATGGGGAGCGAGATCTCTTTCCAGGATGCGCTCATTGTGGCCAGGCGAATTGAGATGGTTCTTGGGTTGGGAGGTCAGGGGTCAGACAAGAGACCTCGCCATTCCGGTGGATTCAGCGGTGTCTCATCTAGAGGCGGGGGTACTTATGGTAGAGGCCATCCTTACACGCCATTTCATTCAGCACTCCAGGCATCCCATGGCGGCTCATGTGGTCGTGGCCCTTATACGCCTTATTCTGATCAGCCAGCTCCTACCAGTGCACCTCCATTTATGAGTTTTCAGGGTGGTTATTCATGTCGACAGGGTCAGTTTACCAGCCAGCAGTCTCAGCAGCCGAGGTCATGTTATACTTGTGGTGACCCGAGGCACGTTGCTAGATATTACCCTCGTGCGTCAGATAGTTCACAGTACTAGAGTTCTTGTGTCATGGTTCCAGCACCAGCTGCGGCACCGCCTGCCCAGCCAGCTAGAGGTAGGAGTGAGGTAGTCAGAGGTAGGGGCCAGATTATAAGAGGTGGATGTCAGGCCGCTAGAGGTGGCGGCCTGCCAGTTAGAGGTCATCCTAGAGACACGGTTCAAGGTGGTGGGGCCCAACCCCAATGTTATGCCTTTCCCGCCAGACCTGGGGCTGAGTACTCTGATGTTGTTATCACATGTACTATTTCTGTTTGTAGTAGAGATGCTTCAGTTCTGTTTGATCTGAGGTCTACTTACTCCTATGTGTCATCTAATTTTGCTTCATATTTGGTTGTGCCCCGTGATTCTTTTAGTGCCCCTGTATATGTGTTACAACCCATGTTTTCGTACGTGGAAGTACGCCCTAAGTAAATGGATTTATGCTCGAAAATGAGATGTTACATCCCGCATTCTTTTGTACGTTAAAAGTTTCGTCGTAAGTTAAGCAACATATGTTCGGGAATGAAACTATTTTGGGATTATAAGTATTATGTTATTTCAAACAAGTGATAAGTAAATTCTTGAAGGTGAGAGTTTAAGAAAACCGAAGAAAGTAAATTTCGTCGAAATTTGATATTTTGGGGTAAAATATGGTCTAAGCTATAATACCCCATATTTATGAACTAGTGCCATACAAGGTACCACATGGACATGATAGTAAGGTGTATAAAGTTTATTAAAAATGAGTATCATTTTATGTAATTTGAGATAATTCTTAATTCTATGGATATTTGGTTGATTGTTGATTTTTTGTGGAAAACTAACCATGTAATTAAGAAAATTGGTCAATAAAGTTTGGATAAGTTTAAGCAAAAAAAATGTGGCAGGAATTGGAGGAATTAATAGTGACTTTTAGTCATAATTCATGACTCATAAGTCTTTTTTTTATTAGGTGGCAACTTCGGTATTTGAACTCTTTGTCTGTATACAAGCTCTGCATTATTTTTTTGCTCATTTATTGTGCCTCTTATGATTATGATAATAGGTTTTAAGTAAGTTCTTCAAAAAAAAAATTCGTTACTTCTCTAAGTTGTCCTAGAACATTGCTAGCTAATAAGGCCAACCGTATCTCCATTGCCACAGTAGCGTCTTTTCTTGACTACCATTTTAGATGTTCGTAGAATTGTCCCATGGTTATTTTCCCTGATAGATGATGTTGTTGGAATATTTTCCATGGTTATGAAAGAAAATAAATTCATGCAGATACCACTATTATCTATATTAAAGAAATGACCTTCAGAAATGAGAAATCATACTTTCCCATTCTACCTTGTGTGAAATCTTGGAGGCGAGTTGGAAAGGATGGTTTTAGCTGGTCTCTTGCTTCTATTAGTCTTAGCAAGCAGAGAACAGATCATTAATCTGCCGAGGGACTAATTACTGACTCGTTTGACTGATACTTGCAAAACAATGGTGCTATGAGTTCAAGTTGAGCTCTTCTATTTAAGTTACATGTCCTTAGATGTGTCAGGCCATATTTCCTCCAGGTATGTTAAGGCCATTTCTTATTTCTTTTTGGCATGATCTATACGACACAAGCGAAACAAGCAAATGCACAACTTCCATAAATTACTCTATTCGTAGAAATGCTAGAGATGTATATATTATTATTCTCCCATGTGTCATATTATTCTATTATTTGCTCATGAGTATCAAAAATACGTAAGTTGGTAAAATTTATTTATGATATTAACTAGAGGCATAATGGTCTTATGACGTTCTGAGCTATTTTATTAACGCATTTCAAGCATTTATATACGCTCCACCACCTTATCAGCTGGTATACGTTAATGATTTTTGCCACAGTGGCCGAGATGATATGATGGGATGCCCTTAGAGGCCTGATGATGTTATGAAACATGTACCTAAGCACGACATAACATTCATACGCATATGTATGACACTATAATTATTTAATGATTTACAGAGTTATCCAGTCTTGCGGGTTGAGTCATTTACTCTATATTTCTTCCATGTCTGTTATGTACTTATTTATGTGCCTTATATACTCGGTACATTATTCGTACTGACGTCCCTTTTGCCTGGGGACACTGAGTTTCATGCCCGCATGTCCCGTTAGACAAGTCGAGAGCCCTCCAAGTAGGCTATCAGTTCAGCGGCAGATGTTGGTGTGCTCCATTGCTTCGAAGTTTCTTGTTTGGTTCGTATGATTTAGATGTGTATTGTTGGTATGGAGGGACTCTGTCCTGACCTTTAGAAAAATTATGTATTCTTAGAGGCTTGTAGACAGATGTCATGTACATAAAAGATTGTATAGCCTTGTTGGCCTATGTTTAGTATACGAGTGAATATTTGGTCTTATAGGCCCGTATGTCTTATGTATAAGTTTGTATCTCAAGTTGTATTATACTTATATCACGGCAGCCTTTTGGCTCAGTTATCTATGATAATATGATACGTTATGTTGGTATTTTGTTGAGTAAGGTATCGGGTGCCCGTCGCAGCCCATCGGTTTGGGTCGTGACAAAAGTGGTATCAAAGAAGTTCTGTCCCAGGGAGTCTACAAGTCGTGTCTTGTAGAGTCTTGTTTATGGGTGTGTCGTGCACCACACTTATAAGAAGGAGGCTACAGGGATCTAGGATTGTCACTCTTTCTTCTTACTCTAGATCGTGTGGTAGAGATCACTTATAAGAATCCAAACTTCTAGCTTCTATTTTATTTGTAATATGACGATACCTCCAATTGGTAAGAGATTGAATGCGGCTATGGAAGAGTTGAGTCAGAGGAACTCAATTTTGTGTGATGCTTATGATGATTAAATGTAAGGTCTTCAGCAGATCATGTGTGTACCAAGATGTGTAAGCTTCTTGTTAAGTATCCATAAGGCAAAAAGCGACGAGAAAATCAGAAGCTACAAGTTTCAACAAGTAAAAGAAGCAAGGTGAAGAAGAGTATGAGTTACCAAGTTAATGAAGATTAACAATATTTACAATTCATGCAGAGAAATATAAGCATTTCGAGATACCTTCAACTGTAACAGAGGTATGTACAATTAGTCACACCCATCTCAATTACGCTCCATGGGCAACATAAATAGTTAAGAGAAGGACGAATATAAGGAACCGGCTAGGGTTAAAGTAACCCAAAATGATGGTTGGATTGCTTGCGTTAGTTGACATTTTCAAAGGACATTCTAAATGTGCTAACAAAATCTCCTTGTGCGACACCCAGATGGTACAATGTGAAACAATACATCTAGATATGAGTACTATAAAGATAGGCACTGGAAGCCTTGAAAGGATAAATGTTACCTTAATATGGCTCATGTCTCTAGTAAAGAAAGAATGTTAGGCAACCCGAAGAGCCAGTAGATGGAGCAAGGAGAGCTAAAAGCAAAGGAGTGTCCTGTTAAAATTTTCAAAATAAAGTGATAGATAGAATTGTTAGCAGGAAATAAGAAGAGAGCTAATGAAGCATTAAGAGTAAGATATGATACATGGATGAGAACGGTAGGTCAAAAAGATGACAGAGTCTATAGTCAAGTGAGGGAAAAGACGAGAGGTGACAAGCCTTGAGACAACTAAACAATATAGGCCATAAAGCCATACCGTCATTTCGAGAAATAAGTTCGTGACTCTAATGTGACTACCAGAAGAAAAAGTTAAACCCTAGAGTAATAGAAATCAGTATGGGCTGGTGAACAAGATAAACTAAACATGAATTAGGGACTGAGTGATCTGATAATAGTCGGCATCACGAGAATTTCAAAGATTGCATTCCGGCGAAAATATAATGGACGACAGAAGAATACCCTTTAAGGGTCATTCAGGATGTCGCTTCCCTAAGGCAATCAGTGTGAGTAAAGTTAAGCTTAAGGGACTATATGTGCCAGTTACACTATGTTTCACCATCACGAGTAAGGAATTTTGTTATCCATGGTACTAAGGGTTACCGCAAGGCGAGTAAGGGTCATTGATAATGTGAAAGGATTCCAAAGATGAAGAGGTAAAACATCTATAGGTAGATCATCGTAGCTGTAAATCTTAGCATTCCCCTGAAGGGAGGAATATGAAGCTATGTGGCATTAAGTCAGAATTAAGTGGTTCTAGTAACTATGGAATGGTAAAGGAAGAATTTTATAACAATGAGAACGGGATGAGATTGCACTTATTAAAATCCCACAAATATGCTAAGATTCTGGAATATTATGCAAACACGACGTCAAGAGAGGAAGTAAGGGTTTCTTCCCGAAATGTTATTAATAGATAAGGAGCCAGTGTGAGATGTAAGTTAGGAAAAATGAAATAACATAAGAAAGATTATGTGACAATATTAATATGAGGAGGGGCAAACGAATAGTTAGAAGTTGATTCATGACTAGCCTAATTATGACTAGACAAGAGGATACAGAGAAATCAACTGATCGCGCAAGATAAACATAGTGAACCCCAACATGGAGAATTCAATCTCGCCGATACATCGGGGCCCCTGAGAAATATTCAGATATAAGTTGTGGTAGTTAAAGGTATCGTATGGATATTATGGAAATAAAAGAAATTGACACTGGGAATGGAGTCAAAATATCAGTTCAGAAGCAACCCTACAACCATAAGAGCACAGAGGTAAACAACTAATGATGATTATAGGCAAGGAAGGACATAAAAAAGAAGTCTGTAATAAGCTCATAGCTTTACGAGAGTCAAGAGTTCTCCCTAAGTACTATAACGAAAGACTAGCCGAGGAGATAAGGAAGAAGGCTTTAACCTAAGCACAAAAACCCAAAGAGGAAATGCTCATGTCACAATAGTCTTGTAATAACATTGGAAGCACTCCAATGTAGTGGCACCTACCATGGATAATAAATGGGAAGTAAAAATCAGAAGTGATATTCAAGATCATGAGTGGTATGGAATTCCAACATGCATGAAACTAAGATAAGTTAAGTATTCATGCAACAAGGGGGCAGAAAGACCAGGAAAGGTTATTTCCTACGTTTAAAGGAATCTGAGAAGGAATGAAAAGAATTATTCGAGTGATGATCCAGAGTTAGTTGCATTATGAATGCACTTAAGAGTTCGGAGTTTTACCCATGCAACATATATGTTTACAATCATACAGCCGTAGAGCATGCCGATATAAGTTAAAAGAAAGAATTGAGCTTAGGTCATAGACAAAAGATTGAATTGTTAGAAGGTTGTATCACGGATATTCCATAGCATCCATGAAAGTCCAAAGTTATCACTAATACGAGGAACCACAGATCGGAAGATAGCTTAGGTCTACATGAAGCCTAATTAGAAGGAAGAAGAAACTAAAGAGTTATATCAACAAAGTAAATCGAGAGTCTTATTATTGGATCCAGAAAATTATAGGAATCGTGATTGAGAACATTGCAGGATCATCCTAATATCAGAAGAATAAGAGAGATATTGCAGTAGCCATATTCTATATCGACTCTACGATAAAGCCAGTGAGAAGAATACCATCTTCATGAGAAGGAAATATGAAGCTCCCACCGGATTGTATATGCACTAGAGGTGCAAGTATTATAATAGAGCTTCAAGTTATGGATGTGAATTATACCTATGTGGAAGGGAGGTCATAAGAGAGATAAAAGATATGATGCAAGATTTGAAGGTAAGAAATGTAAAGGGGAACAACGTACGAGATACTAAAATAAAGAAAGTTGTGAATAGTCCATACTACGGATAAAAGGCTAGAAGTGTGGGGATTCAGTATCCAGGAACGATAGCAGCATCGTTAGTGGCATATCTTCAAGCCTATGGTTTCTAGGTACCGAGAGGTCTATTTAAGAGAATAAAGAAGAGTTAGAGACGATGTGATGTATCGCTTGAGGTTCCAAAATAACATAAGGAAATCTATGATGCAAGCAAGTTGAAGGAAGGTTGTGAACAAGTATTAATTGATATGTGTAGGTATCAATCTAAAGAATGGTAGAGCGATAAGGTTTTAGGAAGACATGAGTAAGGATAAGAAAAGGTACGTGAACAAGTAACAATATTTGATAATTTCTTTGGATTAAGCTCATGAAAATAAGAGAGCTGATGGATTCTCTAAGTTATAGAAATATCAGTATAGCCAGAATGAACTCAAATGAGCCTAAGACTAGTAGCATTAAGAAGAGATAGAATGTTTCCCTGGTAATGGAATAAGGGCGTAATTTTGATTGATAAAGGATGACGTTTGGGCCTTCGATTGAGTAATGACTTGAAGAGGATTGCATGAATTGTAAGGGGCTAAAATACCCATACAAGGTGAGTCACATTGGGATGTTATAAAGTGCGGTTATGGAAGTATAATATCACCCCTAGGATCAACCTAATTACTCCTGATGTCCCTGATGAGACGCGAGCCCTAGCGGCGGTGCTACATAAAAGATCAAGTTATCAGTCGTAGATGATGAATCAACATTAAGGTGAATCAACAATAGATGGATAAGAATCCAACATAATGAGATGAGATTAGAGCATCAGTCTTAAGGATAAGCAACGAGAGTAACCTAGAGCTGGTTGCAGACCTCAGTAACGATAAATCGAAGTAAGAATTATGGTATAGTATGACCTACATAGCGACAACCATATTCGCAAGTTCTACAAAGTACCGAGTGATGAACTTCAGTACACCTACAGATCCCCTGAGATGCATCCTATTAAACCATGTATATGTTTACAAACTAAGGCATAGAGATTGGCTAAAAGCTGGAGGAAAAAGGAGAGAAGAGTCGCATAGGCACACTTACAAGGTCGGTATCGTATAAGCTGCATGATAGAAGGTAGCAAGAGTTACGAGATTGAAAAGAATTCAATCACAAGTCATGGCGTGGGAAAGAGGCCTAAATGAAGCAATGCCCTGGCCTTTGGAATTATTCACAGAACAGTTGCCTAGATGGAAAGGAGTGTACTAATGTATTCGGAAGGCATAAGTCATGAAAATGATAAGTGCATCAATCAATATTCGAGGACGAATGTTCAAAAGGGGCGGAATGATGTTACACCCCATGTTTTCGTATGTGGATGTATGCCATAAGTAAATGGATTTAAGCTCGAAAATGAGATGTTACATCCCGCATTTTTTTGTACGTTAAAAATTTCGTCGTAAGTTAAGCAACATAAGTTCGGGAATGTAATTATTTTGGGATTATAAGTATTATGTTATTTAAATCAAGTGATGAGTAAATTCTTGAAGGTGAGAGGGTAAGCAAACCGAAGAAAGTGAATTTCGTCGAAATTTGACACTTTGGGGTAAAATATGGTCTAAGCTATAATACCCCGTATTTATGGACTAGTGCCATACAAGGGACCACATGGCCATGATAGTAAGGTGTATAAAGTCTATTAAAAATGAGTATTATTTTATGTAATTTGAGATAATTCGTAATTATATGGATATTTGGTTAATTGTGGATATTTAGTGGAAAATTAACCATGTAATTAAGAAAATTGGCGAATAAAGTTTGAATAAGTTAAAGTAAAAAACACGTGGAATGAATTGGAGGAATTAATCGTGAAATTTAGTTATAATTCATGACTCATAAGTCTTTTTTTTATTAGGTGGCAACTTTGGTATTTGAACTCTTGGTCTGTATACAAGCACTGCATTATTTATTTGCTTATTGATTGTGCCTCTTATGATTATGATCATAGGTTTTAAGTAAGTTCTTCAAAGAATTTTCGTTACTTCTCTAAGCTCTCCAAGAACATTGCTAGCTAATTAGGCCAACTGTATCGCCATTGCCACAATAGCATCTTTTCTTGACTACCATTTTAGATGTTCGTAGAATTGTCCCATGGTTATTTTCCTTGATAGATGATGTTGCAGGAATTATTTTCATGGTTATGAAATCAAATAAATTCATGCAGAGACCACTACTATCTATATTAAAGAAATGACCTTCAGAAATGAGAAATCATACTTTCCCATTCTACCTCGTGTAAAATCTTGGAGATAAGTTGGAAAGGATGGAATTTGTTAGAAGGTCTCTTAATTCTATTAGTCTTAGCAAGCAGAGAACATTTCATTAATCTGCCAAGGGCCTAATTACTTACTCGTTTCACTGATACTTACAAAAAGTTGTTGCTACGAGTGTAAGTTGAGCGCTTCTACTTTAGTTACATGTCCTTAGATGTGTCAGGCCATAATTCCTCCAGGTATGTTAAGACCATACCCTCTTTATTTTTGGCATAATCTATACAACACAAGCAAAACGAGCAAATGCACAACTTTCATAAATTACTTTATTCGTAGAAGTGCTAGAGATGTGTATATTCTTATTATCCCATGTATCTTATTTGTAACGACCCGACCAGTCGTTTTGAGCTCTGGCGCATCGTTCAGCGGTTTGAAGTCATGAGCAACTTTGTTTCAGATATTATGAATTGTAGGTGTAGTCGGAATTGAATTTCGGGAAGTTCGGAGTCAAATTGGAAAGAACATTTTCATTTTAGAAGCCTTAAGTTGGAAAAATAGACTAAGATTGGAATTTTGAGTAAACGACCTCGGAATAAAGATCTGAATCTTCTAGCGGGTTCGTATGATGATTTTGGACTTGGCGTATGTCCGGATCGGGTTTTGGATAACTCGGGAGCGTGTCCGCGTATATTGTGGAATATTTGATAACGGAGTCAAAATGCGATTATGAAAGTTTGAGCAGGTGCGTAATGTCGAATATGACTTGCGTGCAAAATTCGGGGTCAATCTGACGTGATTTGATAGGTTTCGGCATCAGATGTAAAAGTTAGAAAATTCAATGTTCATAAATTTTGAATTTTAGTGCGATTTGTTGTTTTGATGTTGTTTGATGTTATTTGAAGCCTCGAGCAAGTCCGCATTAAGTTTTGGAACAGGTTGGTGAAATTGGATGGAGTCCCGGGGGCCTCGGAAGGATTCCGGGCGGTTAACAGATCAAGTTTGGAGTTTGAAGAAGTGCTGAGATTGCTATCATCTGGTGTGACCGCACCTGCGAGGTCTTGGCCGCAGGTGCGGCACCGCATGTACGACTAGGTGTCACAGAAGCGGAGAAGGGGAGGCTTCGCTGAGGGCCACAGGTGCGAGAGTTTGAGCGCACCTGCGGGATCGCAGGTGCGAGCGTAGTCACCGCAGGTGCGGAAGTACTGGAGGCAATGCAGTGTTTTTAAAACGAGAAATTTGCCATCCTTCTCCTTATTTCATTTGGTGAGGGCGATTTTTGAGTTCAAGGATGGATTTTTGTCAAGTATCGCAAGGTAAGTTATTCCAAATCATTTTAAGTTAAATGCATGGTCTAGGTACGGTTTTGAGTGTGGGAATTGTTAAAATTATTGAATTTTGAAGAAAACCTAGAAATATGGTAATATAGATTCTAGCCATGAATTCGATCATGAAAATTAGAGTAAATTGTATAATTGAGCTAGTAAGCCTATAGGTAGAGTTTATCTCCGAGAAATTTCGGAATCCGGGCACGTGGGCCCGAGGGCATTTTGGTCAATTATTTGAGCGTAGATGAGAATTTATATAATTTGAATTGTTACAAATAATTGAGTATATTTTCATTGGTTTGTCGATATTTTGATAGTTTGGGGGCGTTGTGCCCATAGCTGAACTAAATGTGAGGGGGAGGTAAGTCTCCTTTCTAACTTTGTGAGAGGGAATTCTCCCCATAGGTGAACTAAATGAATACATGATATTAATTGCGGGAGCTACGTACGCACGGGGTGACGGGAGTCCATGCGTAGCTACTAATTTGCTTATGTCCGGGTAGTCTAGGACCCACTAGCATGCCTTACGTGTTGTACATGTGATCCCGCTAATAATATTAGACTAATAATGCTATTTAATTGGTAATTTATCCCCTAAGAAAGCTAGAGTGTACCTTTCTTAATCAATTATAAAGAGAATTGATTCCTCTGTGGGTAATTGTGTTCCTGATAAGGTTATATTATTGGATATTATTGAACTTGGCAAATGAATTTCAACCAAAGATTTAAATGCTATTTTCATGTTCTTTTAAAGAGAATATTTCCACTTTCCCGGGTAACTGCTTCCCTGATAAAAATGTTGACTTATTATGTGAATATGTGTATCTATGGGTACCTTAGTCGCATGTATGATTCGCGAGCCGAATAACCCGATATTTATATATAGTCGTGTCGCATGATCGATTCGCGAGCGGGGCAGATAGATGTATCTATGGTTCGAGCCATCCGACCCTTGGCAGTGCATAATTATTATTGTTGGTCCGCATCGTTCGACCCTCGTCATTTTGTTTGCGCATGATAAATGTTGCGTATTTCCTGTGATTTATACATTTTTGTTGGCCTAATAAGTTTTGAATCGCCAGTTAAAATAAAGAAGAATTGATGTGTAAATTGTGAAATTAGTTTTTACTTCTTATCTTTGATTATTATTTAATTGTATGTGATGCTCATGTTTAGCACCTCACTTGATTATATGTAACCGACTTATAGCAAGTGTCTAATTCGACCTCTCGTCACTACCTCTTTGAAGTTAGGCGGGATACTTACTGAGTACACATTGTTTTCGTACTCATGCTACACTTGCTGAGCATTTTTATTGCACAGGTACCTTCATAGCGATGGGGCTGGTTTGGAGACTTAGGCGAGCTGCATCATCCGGAGGCGATCCGCAGCCGACAGAGTCTTCCTCTATGTATTGTATTTATTTTATTTTAAAGTCCTTGTCCAACTTGTATTTAGGACAAGCTTTGTAGAGTTTGTACAAATTCTTAGAAGTTCGCTCATGCACTTGTGTCACCGGGTTCTGGGATGTGTTTGGGATGTATCTTATTAAAATGGAATGTTGGACTGTTGTTTTTACCTAATGGATTTTATTTAATTATTACGTGTTAGAGTGAAAGACAATGATTTCAAAAACATTAAAACATGAATTTAACTCAACTATTAGATGATTGGCTTGCCTGACAGTGGCGTCTGGCGCCATCACGACCTTAATAGATTTTGGGTCGTGACAACTTGGTATCAGAGCTCTAGGTTCCCATAGGTTTCACAAGTCATGAGAAAGTCTAGTAGAGTCTTGCGGATCGGTACGGAGATGTCTGTACTTATCTTCGAGAGGCTACAGGGCTGTTAGGAGTACTTCCTTCTTGATTCCTCATCGTGCGATTTGATTCCTTTGAGGCTTATGCCTATGTTTCTTCCTACTCAATCTTATACGCCGCGAAGCGCTTGGTATGAAACGTGGATTTGAGGAATTGAAATTGTGCTACGGATGTGGTGCGAGATGTTTTCCATGTGTAGTTGGTTGGGGCTGTTGTTGTTGCCCTACAGAAGAATTTTATGTTTTCCCACCTCAGTAGCTATGTTCCTTAGAGATTTGAGGATATGCTCAGGTAGTGATGATGCTTACAATTGGTTATCGTGCAATGTGGGTGTGATGGTAGGATGCTTGCCCATATGTGGGAGCAATGAATGACTTGAAAGGAGGTCTTCTCAGAGCGTGATTTGAGATTTCAGCATTTCAGTTCAGGCAGAGGGAAGGCAATTGAACTATAAATGGTCAGGTTTTGGATTGATAAAGTAGTAAGACTTGGTGTTTTCAAGTGGGGTGGAATATTCACCTGTGATGACATATCGTCATCTTTGATCGAATAAAGTGTGTTAAGTTCGCCAGCGTCATAGCTCTTCGGTTGCATTGAGTTAGAATGCTGTGAAGTAGTATTGAAGAAGCGGCTGTCAAAGATCGTGGCGTGCGAAGGTTCAAGTATTGAATGAATATTTCTAATGGAAGCAACTCGAGAAAGATGACCTTCGAAGAGTTAAAAGTCGTGGTGATCCACCGGTTTAAGAGCTGCAGAGATTGATATTGAATTGAGGCAACAATTGGGCAGGATTCGTTGAAGGAAGTCATGTGAGAAGTGTCAGGTGGCGGCGAAATTTCTAAAGGTCATGGCATAAGAAAAGGAAGTCAGGTAGTGCTTAAAGGAATGAGTTTAACTAAAGTGGGAGAGCGGCAGCGTAGCACATGAGTTTAGCGGCAAGACAGTCGCATATCTTGAGGAGAAGTTTGGAGTGATTTGAGAATTTTAGTGGACGGTGATTTGGTCCACGAGCTTAAATTGAAATGTTTGTTATTTCGGTAGAAGGTTGGGTACAATAGAGATGAGTTATTAGGAATGAAGAAGGATGCAATGTGGCGATGAATTTGAAGATGTTGTAGCGCATTTAGTAGATGTCCATGAGGAGCGGACGGACGGGCAAAATTGGTGAATGAGAACATGCTTAGGATGGAATATTAATGTTGTAGAGGGTGGGCAGTACAACGTTGTCGGAAGGCGTCAGTTGGTGATTTCCACAAGTGGGTTATCTTCTGTGAGTAGGTTAGCGGTTGTGTGGTTATCAAGTTTCTACGAGGAATCCTAGTGGCTATTCGGTAGGAGGCAGAATGTTTGAATGGTGCTAGAGAATTTGAGTATTTAGGGGTTGCTAACAGGAGAATTCGGAAGAATTGGACGGATTGGTTGAGCAAGATCATGTTAGCGACGGAGAAAGGATCTCAGCAGGGTCTAGAGTGGTGCAAGGAGTAGCTTCGGGCTCAGTGGGGGAGTCCCACCACTGCAGTTGGGTTGTAGGATTATGCTCTCATGGGGTTGCGGATTGTCGGCGTATTGGCAAGTTATTATAGCTAAAGGAAAGGAGTAAAATGGTGATTGTGCGTGGGATTTGATAAATGTATGCAAAAGTTGGCCCTGTTGGACCAGGGTTAGGCTTTGAAAGATTCAGAATTTATGCTTAAGGCATATGCGAGTTGTAAGAGTAGTGACTCATCCACGTGCTTCATTGAGAAGGTGTTAATGTGCCAGAAGAGCCTTGGATTTGAATGTATTTGGGGCCAGTCAGAGTGGGTGACTCTCAATAGTGGTCCTAATGAATTCGAACTTAGGTATGCGGTGTTTAAGGGTTTCAGGCAGCAGTATGATTTAGAACTGAGCTTTTGCAGTATAATTTATGAGAAAAGGGAAAATGGTTGGAGTGTTCTATGAAATGCATCAGCGTACGGGATAATATTGGAGGAGTGAAAAATAAACTCCAGATTTGGAGAAAGAGTATCAAGATGGGTATATTAGATGAAGAGGTGAATGCGCATAAGGAGGGTGCGAGACGGTTTTTGGGATTGAGACAGAATGGTCTCGTAAATCAAGTCCACTCAGGATGAGTGAGGATTGAGTTCGTTATATGTTGAATGGAATTACTATTATTCTAAGGCAATTAAGTATAATTAAAAGAAGATAGATTGGTTAGCCATGGTTGAAATGGCACATGTACGGCAGTGATCAGTTCTTTCAGTGTGATTAAGTCATTCATGCGGTTGTGCTAGTGTGTGCGAGGCATGTCGGCCACCGTAATAGATCACAATAGGAAGCATTCAAGTATTATGGCTTGTCTGGTGTAGGCGAACCCCGGAAGGATCATGGCAGTTACAGACTATTCCCTAGGGATATGCCTGTTTTGTGATTTTGAGAAGTCACTCGTGTGTTGTTACTGTTCTCTTGAATTGAGGTAAGAAAAAGATTTCTATATGATGAAGTGTTTCCCCTATTAATGGTTTAGGAGTTATGATGCAATTCTTGCGCTATTTCATATTAGCATGTCAGGTGTACTAAACAGTAGGGAACTGGAAGTAAGGATCGAGATTGCAGTTCAGTGTTAACAAGAATGTCATGAGCTCGGATGGCCAAGAAAAAGGGATTTGAATGTTTGGAATAAACTGGTGTTGTTTTCAGTGTCTCCTAAGATCGGTGTTTGATGAAAGAGGATTTGCATCTTGGTTATGGGTTCTTGATTTGTTTTACAAAGTTAGTATGGTCGGCAGTATGGATGTGCAGGCTTGTTTCCCTGTGTGGAAGGACGTGGGAGCATGACCACGGGAAGATCATATGAGTGTGACATGTAGTCACTTATTGGATTGAAGATTTAGATTGAGTATAAGGAGGTATAATAATGCTTACTTGAGAATCTATGCCTAGAAGGCGTCCAGTTCATCTTTGTTGTGGATTGTGGGGTGTTGTTGTCACGACCCAAACTGGAGGATCATTCCAACTTCTGTTCAAAAACTTGCTTGACTTCAAAACGTAGCACAAGACTATCATATGACAAAATTAAATCATAGCATAGCCTCCTTATAGTTTAATTAACCATAGTCTCACCCTAAAGTATATGTTATAACATTCCAAACTCGTCGACTTTTGACGAAACTTATTCTCTTCAGTTGGTTTAGCTTCTAAGCTTTCCAACCCTCTTGGTACTCGTTATTCATGATCTTAAATATTTGTAACCTCTAATGTAGCATGATTAACTTACTTTATATTCCATCAAATAGAATCTTATTTTTGAGCTTACATCAATTGACTTACTATGTACTCTCACGTACGAAAACATGGGGTGTAATAGTTGTGATGGCTATGATGGTGGTTCTTGTGTTTTATTATGAGGAGTGGGTTATTATGGACCCAGGTAAGGCTATCAGCCTAGTTTAGTGCGAGCAGAATAGGCTTGAAGTTTTTGAATGGATTTAAACAAGATTATGGGCTTCATGCGAGTAGGATGTGTTCATTTCAGTATAGCGTTCCTCAAGGAGAGGTGTTGGAATATCAGATGTTTTTCTGTCTTCGTCCAATTCATGTAATATTATGATTGTGCCGTGTGAGTTGTGAAACGGCTTGATAAGTTCCCATGTGCTGAGTTCCCGCGTAGTAATGATGTTATGTGAGCAGGAGAGCTCTTGAGATTCAAAGTATATATAGTGCACCTCAGTTGTGCTTTAGTTTTGTATCATATGGCTCGATCAGTCTCCCCAGAATGGTATTATGCACTTAGCGTGCGTGTAACCAGTATTCAGTAATTTGTAATAGTGAGCAATTCAGCTCCGTGTATATTTCTGTATGTAAATTCTATGATGGGATCGGGTGGCATGCGGCCACAGGCATGTTATTTGGATTGGGTTGCACGCCGCAACAATGTGATGATGATTACGGTTCCAAATATTTATTTTTTTATGTTATACTTCCTGTATTCATAGGAAAGTTCATATTAGTTGCGTGAGTCGAGCAGTCTCTTCCTGAGTCATTTCCTTATGTATCATGTTCGAGTTGTGACCTATTGGCGCATTGTGGCATCGTGTGAGATTGATAGTCATGTCTGGGAGTTATTTGTTGACTGAGCAGTTCATACTGGGTGAGACGAGATTTATGGATTTGGGGATCGGCACTATAAGATTATGTGAAATGTATTACAGGACAATTACCATTATTTGATTTGTAATGAGATGATGATCTTAGTCAAGAAAAGAAAATCAATGTTTGGTTAGCTCTGCAATTGGTTACAAATCTCTACACATCTCCTCCGTTGTGGTGGTATCGCCAGCATTATAGCAGGATGTATATGTATATTAGAAAGTGCATTGGGAGCATCAGATTCGTAGAATTTTGGCTGTTAAGGTTCCGGGAATTTCATGGTGGCTAGAGGATGAATTATGTGGTGCATGGTGTTGATTCAGCAAAGGTACGCAGTTGTGTTCCGGTGCCTCGTGTAGTAGTTGATGCATTGTGTATATATTGGAAGTAGACCTGGCAGAGAATTTCAAGAGTTGGAACTGGGTTCTGAGCTTATTGTATGGATAAAAGAAGAAATCTTCAGATTTGATCAAGCTAATCTACTCAACTGGGTTGTGGTAGCACGGCTTAGTGCACGAAGTGTTAAACAATAATTTCAGATAGCTCCAGAGCAGTTCTTAGCACGTTCGAGGGCGAACGTTTGTTTAAGTGGGGGAGAATGTAACGACCCGACCGGTTGTTTTGAGCTCTAGCGTGTCATTCAGCGGTTTTAAGTCATGAGAAGCTTTGTTTCAGATATTATTACTTGTAGGTGTGGTCGGAACTGAATTTTGGGAAGTTCGGAGTCAAATTGGAAAGAAAATTTTCATTTTAGAAGCCTTAAGTTGGAAGAATCGACTAAGATTGGTATTTTGAGTGAATGACCTCGCAATAACAATCTGAAGGTTCCAGCGGGTTCGTTTGATGATTTCGCACTTCGGCGTATGTCCGTATCGGGTTTTGGATAACCCGTGAGCGATTTGGCGTATATTGTAGAAGTCAACATTTTTGAAGAAAATTTCCTAAATTTGGCTTGAAGCGCATTTCAGTGATATTGATGTACGTTTGGAAATCTGAGCCTAGGAATAGCTTCGTATGGTGATTCTGGAGTTGGGAGCGTGATCGGAAGTGAATTCGGATGTCCATAGGTTACTTTGAGGTCATTTGGCTAAATATAGAAATTTGAAGGTTTTTGAGAAATCTGACCGGAAGTGGAAATTTTGATAATGGGGTCGGAATGTGATTCCAAAAGTTTGAGCAGGTCCGTAATCTCGAATATGACTTGCGTGAAAACTTTGGGGTCAATCGGACGTGATTTGATAGGTTTCGGCATCAGATGTGGAACTTAGAAATTTCAAAGTTCATAAAGTTTGAATTTTAGTGCGATTCGTTGTTTTGATGTTTTTTGATGTGATTTGAGGCCTCGAGAAAGTCCGCATTAGGTTTTGGAACACGTTGGTTAAGTTGGACGGGGTCCCGGGGGCCTCGGGAGGATTCCAGGTGGTTAACGGATCAAGTTTGGAGTTTGAAGAAGTGCTGAGATTGCTGTCATCTGGTGTGACCGCACCTACGAGGTCTTGGTTGCAGGTGCGGCACCGCATGTGTTTCTATGTTGTTGCAGAAGCGGAGAAGGGGAGGCTTGGATGAGGGCCGCAAGTGCGAGGTTATTTCCGCACCTGCGAAGGCGCAGATGCGGACGAGGGAGCGCAGGTGCGGAGCCGACTGGGGAAGGAGGAGGCCGCAGGTGCGAGAGTTTGAGCGCACCTGCTAGATCACAGGTGCGAGTGTAGTCACTGCAGGTGCGGAAGTAATGGAGGCCGGACGGTGTTTTTAAATCGGGAAATTTGCCAAGGAGGGCGATTTTGGAGAGTTCAAGGAGGGATTTTCTTCAAGAATCACAAGGTAAGTTATTCCAACTCATTTTATGTTAAATGCATGGTCTAGGTACGGATTTGCGTGTGCGAATTATGAAAATTATGGAATTTTGAAGAAAACCTAGAAATATGGTAATTTGGATTCTAGCCACGAATTCGAGCATGAAAATTAGAGTAAATTGTATAATTGAGCTAGTAAGGCTATGGGTAGGGTTTATCTCCGAGAAATTCCAGAATCCGGGCACGTGGGCCCGATGGTATTTTGGTCAATTCTTTGAGCGGAGATGAGAATTTATATAATTTGAATTGTTACAAATAATAGAGTATATTTTCATTGGTTTGTCGTTATTTGGATAGTTTGGGGGCGTTGTGCATCCGTTGGAGTCGTCGGAAGGGCT
Source organism: Nicotiana undulata (assembly GCA_005239495.1). Classification (NCBI taxonomy): domain Eukaryota; kingdom Viridiplantae; phylum Streptophyta; class Magnoliopsida; order Solanales; family Solanaceae; genus Nicotiana; species Nicotiana undulata. The sequence goes on along the minus strand of ML253019.1, from coordinate 9,560 downwards.
TGGAAGCCGTTTATGGAATTTCGGAGCCAGGTAAGTCTCCTTTCTAACTTTGTGAGGGGGAATTGTCCCCATAGGTGAACTAAATGAATACATTCTATTAATTGCAGGGGCTACGTACGCATGAGGTGATGGGAGTCCGTGCGTAGCTACTAATATGCTTATGTCTGGGTAGTCAAGGACCCACTAGCATGTTGTAACGACCCGTCCGGTCGTTTTGAGATCCAGCGCATTGTTCAGCAGTTGGGAGTCGCGAACAACTTCATTTCAGGTGTATTAACTTGTGCATATGGTCGGAATTGAAATTCAGGAAGATCGGAGTTGAATTTAAAGGATGATTCTCATTTTAGAAGTCTTAAGTTGAAGAAATCGAGTAAGGCTGGGATTTTAAGTAAACGACCTCGGAATCAGGATCTGAAGGTTCCAGCAGGCTCGTATGATGATTTCGGACTTGGGCGTATGTCCGGAACTTGTTTTGGATAACCCGGGAACATTTCAGCGCATATTGTTGAAAGTTAGTATTTTAAGGAAATTTCCTAAGTTTGACTTGAAGTACATTTCTGTCACGACCCATAATCCCAATCTGAATCATGATGGCGCCCAACGATGGGGTTAGGCAAGACAACAATAATTACACCAAGTGATACCTTTCCCATCTAGTTAAACAGTCAAGGATTCCCAATTTATAACGACAAACATGATACTAGCCTTGAGCGGAAGTGAAATCCTAGTAGATACAAGCTGAAATGAAATGCACACATAGATATACATCCCAAAACCCCAAAATATAAATATACACTACGCGTGTGTGCCAGGAACTAGTGTCACGAAGGTCATGGGCAACTACTGAATATACAATGACTACAATATATACAGAGTCTCCGTCTGAATGAAGTGAGCAGAGAAATATAACAAAAGAGCTCCAGGGTGCTGCTAGGACGTCGCCGAGAAAGCAGCTCACCGAGAAGTATGACCACGCTATCAATATCTAGTACCAGCCTGATAGTCAGACGTGCCAGCCTCCGGACCTGTACAGTCAAGTACAGAAAAGAAAAGAAAGTGCAGCATGAGTACATATTAAATAAATATGTACCCAATGAGTATCCCGCCTAAACTCGAAGAAGTAGTGATGAGAGGTCGACTCGTGTAATGGCCCGGCTTGTAATTTTAAGAATTTATGCTCCGTTCAGTGACTTAAGGCCTTGAGTAGCTTCGCAATATGTATTATGACTCGCTTGTGTGTTCAAGTTTAGTTTTCGGAAGATTCGGAATTTAAATTAAAGAAAAATTCTCACTTCGAAGCTTAAATAGAAAGAGTTGACCAGAGAGTTCACTTTTGAGAAAATAACCTCGAAATTGAGGTTCCATGATGTCAATAGCTTCGTACGATTCTTTCGGACTTAGGAGTGTGTTCGGATTTGGATTTGTTAGTCCGTAGAACAATTCGGCGAATTTTGGAGAAATTAGAAAGTTGACGCGTTATAAATATATTATTTTTTGTGCGGACGAGGTCGATTAATATGATGGATACCAATTAAATATTATAATAAGTGTACGAGGAATATTATAAGATATATGGGGTCTAAAGAAAATTCTAAGTACAAGCCAAGTTGGAAAATTGCATAATAGACTAAAATTCCAAGAGAATGCGCACAAGGCCCTACTTTGGACGAGCATATATCTCAATATATGAAAAATTATATTGGGTATAACCAATAAAATTAAAGCTCTTTGAGTCTAGTTTCCAACGCTTCAAACTGTTCGTCATTTGGACATTCCTACATAAAGTTATGATCAAATTACCAAAAGCTGGAAAAATTCGTTCTTGTGGGAGTGATATGCGACCGCAAAAATGGTCGCAGAGTGCTCCAGAACTGCCCAGTTTTGGGCACCGAGTTATGCGACGCGTATGCGGTCCGCATACCCATTCTGCGACGCATTATGCGATCGCAGACCTTGTTTCGGAGGCTTAATCTTCCTATTTTCATAACCCGACCCCATTTTGATAAATAGGCTTTGGGGTTTATTTTGGGGTGATTCTCTGAGAATTCTAGAGAGAGATGAGAGCATTTTAGAGAGATAAGGAGGAAACCCAACATTCAAGCCATCCAATCTTGCATCAATCTTCAAGAATCAAGGAACCCAATCACAAAATCTTCATCCAAGAGGTAAGGATTCCATACCCTAGTCCTTAATTTCGATTTTTTGGTAAAGATGGGGGATTATGAGAATGATTCTTGGGTGTGAAAGTATTAGTTATACATGCTTGTAACAATAAGGTTGTGGGAAGATTTTTGAATTCAAATAGGTAAAGATTGGGTTGAAAATGGTAGAAATCTTCAAAACATTAATTTAGGATTTGCAAGGTCATCCGATGTCGGAATTCGATAATTTTTGTATGGTTGAGCTCGTATCGGAACGGGTGTTCGTATTTTGTGAGTTTTTCTGGGATTCAAAACATGGGTCCTGCCGTCGATTTTAAAATAAATTTCAGATTTTACTCCAGAATATTAGTAATTTTATATGGAATTAATTCCTACGATTCGTATTGAGTATATTGAATTGTTTATGATTAGATTTGAAGATTTAGGACACGAATTTGCGAGGCGAAGGTATATTGGAAACCTTGAATTTTGTTGTGAGACGAAGTGAGTATCTTGCCTAACCTTGTGTGGGGGAACTCCCCCTTAGGGTTGAGTCTTCTTTGTTGACTGTAGTCCATGTATGCGAGGTGACGAGTGTGTACTCGGACTTATTTGCTAATAGATTGACCTTTTAGGATTTGTAGGTCCTTATGTTACCCGTGTATGAGTTGTAATTTTTATAATTGAATTCTTGGTTGTTTACTTCATCCTTCCCTGCTTAAATTAGAATTACTTGCTTTTGGATTCCTTCGTTGGCTATTTGATCTTAATTGACTTAATTCAATATTTTACTGCTTTCACCTCCATGCTATATTTTCTTTCTAAAACTACTCAATTGACTATATTAGTGTTATCTTGCTTTATAGTTGTTTAGTCGTAGTTAGAACAGTCATTCGTTAGAGTCAAGCATGCCCATGAGTCTTACATTGTGATCTATATGTCTTTTTCTCTTATGAGCCACTTGGGTCTAATTGATGAATAATTTTGTTGCTGATGTTTTCTTGATGTTGCCTATTACTGGGCCTTCGTTTGAGCTGAGTTTTATTCCGTAAAGTTAATTGCTTATGCGAGTTTGGTTATAGCTATTTTTCCCTTGTCGGGATGGTATTGTTTTTCGTTGTTGACTCCCTTGCCGGGATGGTTGTTTTCTATTATTGCTTTGCTGTTATGGTATTGGTTGCATTTTTTATTCCCTTGCTGGGATATTATGATTTATTGTTCCTATAGTTGACGTGTTTCGTCGATTTATTGTGTATTTATTTATCTATGCACGAGGGGACATTCCGTGCCGAGTGATCGTGAGGTTATCGCACGAGGGGACATGTCGTGCCGATTGTTTATTATTTATCGCACGAGGGGACATTCCGTGCTGATTGTTTATTATTTATCGCACGAGGGGACATGCGGTGCTGGCTGTTTATTATTTATCGCACGAGGGGACATTCTGTGCCGATTGTTTATTATTTATCGCACGAGGGGACATGCCGTGCCGATTGTTTATTATTTATCGCNGCGAGGGGACATTCCGTGCCAAGTGATTATTTACTTTAGCACGAGGGGACATGCCGTGCACTTGTCTTTGCATTATACTTTTCCGTGTTCTTGTTTGATATCTACCGCATTTGTTTAAGAGTTAATATTCCGTTGTTTAAATCCGGATATTCGCATTGATCCCTTACTACATTTATTGACAAGACAAGTTTTGAGTACGGACTGAGTTCCGACAGATTTACCTTGAGGAGATTATGATTACGAGATTTTTCTGAAAAGGTATTATTGAAAAGTAATGGTTTTCGAAATGATTATAGCTGAAGACTTTTACATCGAAAGTATATTTGAAAAGCACTAGTCTTGCATAAGATGATACTTGGAAGTCTTTATTTGGAAAGTATCTTTGGAAACTTCGTAATTTGAAAGAAAACTATGTTTTGTGTAACCCTCTCTAGTACATATACTTATATATATTTTGGAGAAAGTATGTTTTCAAAGGAAATATTTCTACATAAAAATGATTTTATTAGTAAAGCTTTTCATATGATCTGCTGTTTAAGGGTTCCCACCAGTTTATGGAATTTAATGGCTAAGGCTCGATGTGAATAAATAGATGCAGAGTTGAGTTGTGGGGTTCTCTATTGCATTGTGTTTTCTTCAGGTTTGGTACGTTTTGCTATCCATCTTCCTGTGTAATTTATGTTGTTTCGTGGTTACTTTTCTGTAATTTGCCTTCCGCATTATATTGTCATTGTTGTAAATTATCGTGTAAATTCTTAGATAGATGTAGTGTTCGGTTACTTCTATATTCATGTTAATTATTTTTGTAGACCAGTGGTGTCTTGACTAGTCCTCGTCACTACTCCACCGAGGTTAGTCTTGATACTTACTGGGCACCGCTGTGGTGTGCTCATACTACTCTTCTGTGCATTTTTGTTTGCACAGATCCAGGTTTTGATTGTTAGTAACTGCGCGGATGATTGCTGAGGAGACTCAAGGTAACCTGTTGCTGCGTTCGCAGGCTTCGGAGTCACCTTCCTTGTATTATTATTCATACACTGTCATATTTATTTCCAAAACAGTTGTATTTAGAAGTCATAGGAAATTCGTAGAGCTTATGACTTGTATTACCGGTTTTGGGAAAAAACATTGTAAATTCGGTCAAGATTTTATATCTAGACTGTTAGTGTTCCTTTACTTATTGTTGTTATTATTAACTGTTAGGCTTACCTAGTCTCTAGGACTAGGTGCCATCACGATACCCAATGGAGGGAAAATTTGGTTCTTGACAACTCGATACTCACTAGGGTCCAGCAGTAGTAACATATGATAAAATATGATGAAATACAAAAGGCATGTAGGGAAATAAGCAACAAGTACATATACTAAAAGCAGAGAAATCCAAACAGCTACTGAACTTAAACAATAAAACACTTTCAAGAGTAAGACCACCAAATGAAAACAAAAATCACAAATTTTTTGATCCGCCGTGGCGTACGGCCCGCTCCCATATATTTCATAATTTCATTTCAAATCCGCCGTGGCGTACGACCCGCTCCCATATATTTCATAATTTCATTTCAAATCCGCCGTGGCGTACGGCCTGCTCCCATATATTTCACAATTTCATTTCAAATCCGCCGTGGCGTACGACCCGCTCCCATATATTTCATAATTTCATTTCAAATCCGCCGTGGCGTACGGGCCGCTACCAAATATTTCATAATTTCATTTCAAATCTGTCGTGGCGTACGGCCCGCTCCCTTATATTTCATAATTTCATTTCAAATCCGCCGTGGCGTACGGCCCGCTCCCTTATATTTCATAATTTCATTTCAAATCCGCCGTGGCGTACGACCCGCTCCCATATATTTCATAATTTCATTTCAAATCCGCCGTGGCGTACGGCCTGCGCCCTTATATTTCACAATTTCATTTCAAATTCGTCGTGGCGTACGACCCGCTCCCTTATATTTCACAATTTCATTTCAAAGAACCTCAGAAGAACGACACGATGCAAAAACATAATTTTGTAGTAAATATAGCATTACAATAAATCATATGAGCATTTCAACGAAAAGAAAGAAACATATCTAAGGCATTACAAGAAAAACACACAAGGCATGATGTGGGCCTAACTACCCGGACATAACAATAATAGCCGCTACGTACGGACTCTCGTCACTTGGCGCGTACGTAGCCCCCAAACAAGTTAAACATAGCATATACATCACCTATGGGGACAATTCCCTCTTACAAGGTTAGAAAGGAGACTCACCTCGTGTCGAATCTACCCCTCGGACCACAATTGCTCCCGAAACTCCGAATTCTATGCCCGAGGAATCGCAACTAGTCAAAAGATATATAATAACATCAATGCATGTACAGTGTGATAACTCAGCTTAGTTATTCAATAAAATCGCCATTCTTGAATAATTCTCAATTTCCAACTCCGGCCTCTCATGGTCAAATTCCTGAAATTTTCGAAGGAATGAACTACCCGAAGCTTACGGATCGTAATTACATAATTTATTTAGGAATTTTTGGCTAAAAATGAAATTTCACTATTTTCCCAAAACCCCACATTTTTCTATCAATTCCTATGAATTTTAAGATAATTGGAAGAGGATTTTATTTGAATTTGATGTTTAAAGTCATGAAAACGGACTAAGAATCACTTACCTTGATGAGTTTGAACTTGGGCAGTCTTTTCCCTAGCTTGGAGGAGCTCTAATGGAGGTCGGGTATTGAATAATGAGGAAGAATCCCGTAATTGGACATTTAAGTACTGCCCAGGAAAACCTTCACTGCGATCACGACAAGGGGCCTGCGATTGCGAAGGCCAACTAGCCAGACCTCTGCGATCGCGACAGAGGTCCTACGTTCTCGAAGAACAACTGGCAAGACCTCTATGATCGCGAAGAACAAACTCACCCGGCCCAGACGTGACTCTATGCGATCGCAAGAAACGGGCTGCGAAGGTGTGGAACCCAGACCTCTGCGATCGCAAACGGGAAGCTGCGATCGCATAGAACAATCAACAGCTCAGCAAAAATCCTTCTCCGCGATCGCAACCCACCTTCTGCGACCGCAAAGAAGGAAACCAGATAACAAAAATTTCTTGTTTTCCAACTTAGCTCCCGGGGGTCTAAAACACCCCCGAGCCCCTCGGGACCCCATCCAAAAGCACCGGAAAGTTTGTATTCATGATACGGACTTGCTCGAACTTCCGGAACATGAAAAACAACAGTGGAACACGAAATCAAACCCCAAAACCAAATTAATCAAACTTAAGAACTTCGAAATTCTAGAATTCACTTCAACGCGCCGAACCGGCCTAAACTACTCAGAATGACTTCAAATTTTGCAGACAAGTTATAAATGACACAACGGAACTATTCCCGCTCTCGGAATTTCAATCGGACCTCAAGAACATAAAATCACCTTTCAAGCCAAATTTCAAATTCTTTAAAAACCTCAAAACTTCATTAACTCCAATTTTCCTCATTTTGATCCGAAACCAATCAAATCAAGTCCGTTTCTTACCAAATTTCACAGATAACTTATATAAGACATATTGAATCTGTTACGGGCCCCGAAATCATAATACGGGCTCGGCAGCAAAGGTTTCACATCAAGGTTCATTTTCATACGCATTTAATATTTTCATAAAATAATCTCCTTTAAAAATTCATTTCTCGAACTTGGGTCTTCGGAATTCGATTCCGGGCATACGCCCAAGTCCCATATTTTCCTATAGACCCTCCCGGACCGTCAGATCATGGATCTGGGTCCGTTTACCAAAAATGTTGACCAAAGTCAACTTTACTCAATTAATTACCAAAATTTAACTCTTAAATCAAGGTTTCACATAAAGTCTTCCCGGCTCCGCGCCCGGAATGCACACGCACATCGAGTTGAGATTAATGGAGGCTTTCGGGCCTCGGAACACAGTCAAAAGTAGATGCACATAAGATGACCCCTTTTTGGGTCATCACAATCTCCCCCTCTAAAACAAACGTTCGTCCTCGAACGGATGTAGAATCGTATCTAATGTGCTGAATAGCTATGGATACCTCCTCCGCATGTCCTCCTCGGACTCCCAAGTCACCTCACCGACTGGTTGGCCCCTCCACTGGACCTTTACAGCCGAAATTCTCTTAGACCTTAACTGGTGGTCCTGCCTATCAATAATAGCGATTGGCTCCTCCTCGAAGCCCAACTTCTCATCTAACTGAATAGTGCTGAAATCAATCACGTGAGAGAAATCGGCATGATATCTCCGAAGCACGGATACATGAAATACCGGATGAACTCTCGATAAGGCAGGAGGTAGAGAGAGCTTATAAGAAACCTCCCCGACTCGCCTCAACACCTCGAAAGGGCCTATAAACCTGGGGCTTAGCTTGCCCCTCTTCCCGAATCTCATAACGCCCTTCATCAGCGAAATCTTCAACATAACCTTATCTCTCTCCATAAATGCTACATCACGCGCCCGCTGATCCGCGTAACTCCTCTGTCTGGACTGAGCTGTACGGAGCCTCTCCTCATTAATCTTCACCTTTTCCAAGGCATTTCTCACCAGATCTGTACCATATAGCTTGGCCTCGCCAGGCTCAAACCACCCAATCGGAGAACGACATCGCCAACCATATAAAGCCTCGAATGGAGTCATCTCGATGCTGGACTGATAACTGTTAATGTATGCAAACTCTTCCAAAGGCAAGAACTGGTCCCATTGACCGCCAAAATAAATCACACAAGCCCTGAGCATATCCTCCAAAATCTGAACTGTACGCTCCGACTGGCCATCAGTCTAAGGGTGAAATGGTGAGCTGAGATCTATCTGAGTGCCCATCTCACTGTGCAATGCTCTCCAAAAGTGCGAGGTGAACTGAGGACCTCGATCTGATATAATTGACACCAGCACACCGTGCAACCGGACTATCTCCCGAAAAAAATCTGAGCCAGCCTCTCCGTAGAATAAGTAGTAGCCACAGGAATGAAATGCGCCGATTTGGTCAACCTATCCACAATGAACCAAACTGCGTTAAACTTCCACAAAGTCCGAGGCAACCCAACAACAAAGTCCATGGTGATGCGCTCCCACTTCCACTCAGGAATGGGCATCTGCTGAAACAAGCCTCCTTGCCTCTGGTGCTCGTACTTGACCTGCTGACAATTGAGACACCTAGCCACAAACTGCACTATATCTTTCTTCATCCGCCTCCACCAGTAGTGTTGCTTCAAATCACAGTACATTTGCTTCGCACCCGGATGAACAGAATACCGAGAACTGTGGGCCTCTTCCAAAATTCTCTTCCTCAAGCCATCAATATTAGGAACACATAAATGGACCTGGAGTCTCAAGACACTATCCTCTCCCAAAGTAACCTCCTTGGCCCTGCCATGGACCATTGCATCTCGAAGCTCTGCAAGGCATGGATCATCAAACTGTCGAGCCATAATCTTCCCCAACAACGAAGACTGAGCAACTACATGAGCCAAAACTTGACGAGGCTCTGAAAGGTCAAACCTCACAAGGTGATTGGCCAAGGACNCTACTACATTCGCCTTGCCCGAATGATATAAAATAGTGAGATCATAATCTTTTAACAATTCAAGCTATCTCCGCTGTCTCAAGTTAAGGTCCCTCTGCTTAAGCAAGTACTGTAGGCTGCGGTGGTCAGTATAAACCTCACAAGACACACCATATAGATAGTGTCGCCATATCTTTAAAGCGTGGACAATCGCTGCCAACTCTAAATCGTGCACAGGGTAATTCTATTCATGAACCTTCAGCTGTCACGAATCATAAGCAATAACCCTGCCATCCTGCATCAGCACAAACCCCAACCTGATGCGTGAAGCGTCGCAATACACGGTATACATCCCAGAACCGGAAGGCAATGAAAGAACTGGTGCTGA
>ML253017.1:0-22729 GCA_005239495.1 Nicotiana undulata | reverse complement strand
GATACACCAGCTGTGTCTCTGAGTGTAAGGTAAATAGTTGAGCTCAAATGGTAAGACTCTTGCTACATGGGGGTGATTGAGGCCGCAAATGAAATACATGGAATTTGATTTCACTCCTAACAATAAGCGACACAAGGACTCTATGCCACAAGCGCATGAGGATGGAAAAGAAATCATCTACTTATGAGGTTATCATAATTAAAACAATCTACCCCTTCCCAATGCGGTGGAATGCCAGAGGTAGCAAAATTTCCCATACATGACCATGACGTTGTCAATACTCCTAGAAGCCGAGTGAGCATAAAGTCACATAACCTCATCAAATCCGACCCATTTAAGACTTTTGAAAAGGGGACACACTTTGATTCGAAATCATGGCAATTTAAGCTTGAAATTTAAGGAAAATCATTACTTTTGGAACCCATGAGACATGCCCTCGTACCCCTAGAAAATCATCAACAATGGCGAGAAAGTACTCGAAACCATTACGAGCTAGTGTAGAATAAGGCCTCGAAGTGACCATATGAATAATTATGAAAAGGTGAGAAGTCTTGATGCACTTATCGGAGAAGAGTAACCCAAGTTACCTAGTCGCATGGACAAGCAGAGCAGGTAGATGATCGTTTAGGAGAAAATCTCACAAGGGGTGCGAGCAATATCTTTTTATCATAATAAAAGGAACATACCCCGACCCTCGATGCCATAAGGCATGAAATTAGATTCACAAGGAGAGTTACCATATGAAAATAGATAGTAAGGCAGCACAACTAAGAACACCATTTGGAATCAACAAGCTTAAACAGAGTTGAAGACATTTAGAAGTCTGTAGTAAATGAAAATTTGCCCACTCCCAGGGCGCTTGTAGAGTACATAAAAGTGAGGTTAATTATATCAGATCATATAGTTGGATAACTAGTTGAGAAATTGAGATAATAACTCATTTAAGATTACGGCTAAACAACACATGATGCAAGACAAATGAAAAGAAGGCGAGAGAGCTCATAGAAGTGACCTTTACATTGTAACCACTAGGAAAGGTGATAATATAAGGGATTACGCGAAGCTAAATTTTGAAAGAGGATCTCCGCATATAGTCACATTATGTATAGCTCCAGAATTTTAAAAATCCACTTATGGCTAGCGACTCTACTTCACAATGAAGCTCCACAACACCCTTCTAAAAAACCCTTGATCAACTTGAAGGNCTAGAAGTATTTTAAAATTAGAGCTGCTCTTTCTGGTTCAGAGTTCAACCTTTAACGATAGTGCTTCTAAGGGAATATGATTGAGAAGGGATAATATAACCGATAGTAAATGAAGCAGGCTCGTAGTTATAGTAAGAGGATGGATTGACTTGCCCCCGCCACCTATAATCCCATATCCTTATTTAGTTATGTCAGAATACTGAAAACCCCAGTAATATCAGAGGACCGAAAACTAGTTAACTAGAAAATAAAGGTATTATTACATTTATCCCACTTTCTAGGTTCAGCGGAATTGGTACAGAATTAGGGTGGATCACCATTGATAAAAGAAATTGTATTTCTAGATACCAAGGACACAATTATAATGTTCCTTCGGCCCTTGAGATTGGAACTGAGGAATGGGTCAACAACTAGAGGAAACCCGGGTACGACAGAGTAGCTAATAAAAAAAAAGAACTTGAGGTTTTAAGAGTAACTCAAGAGCTTCACGGCTAGTGGAGCCACTACAAACATCAAAAATCAGTTGGATTCGTAGCAACATGGAGCAATTAACATATAACGACACTTAAACAAGTATTATGCAATCCAAAGGAGGAGCGAAAATGCTCGTCTTCCTTATAACCAAAAGAAGAACAACCTTCAAGAATAAGATGAGCAACAAGAATAAGTAGCACGATCCAGCTACATGGAGGCTCGACGGACCCTAGCTTCGATGGAGATTTAATAATGTTTAAAAGTAAGTGAGCATACCAAATTCAGAAAATAACATGTCGGAGAAGAGGGAGACTCTCGCCAAGCAATTAAAAATTTAGCCGATTCCGACCACTAGGCCAAAATGAAAGCCTCAACAAAGATAGAGCGAAGGCACTACCATACTAGAGATGAGGATGAAACAAAGCAAGATCTTCACCTATATCAACATTCAGATTGAAGCAGAAACCCGAAGAAAAGGGCCAAGAAAAGATATCTTTTTATTTTGTGCAAACATATGATAATGGTTCATCCCTTCATTCGATGAGAAATTCTTAGAGTTTAGAAAGGCGTGTTGGAAATGGTAATTCTATAGCTACAACGCAATTCAAGGACATGATCATAGAGCTCGATATCATAAAAGAGTGCATATAAGAAAATTTTTGGTAGAGTGAATTCAAGAAATATTGGATCTCGTTCAAAGAGTAGGTGCATGCAATGGTTTGTGACTCAACATTTATTAAGACCATGCCTATGAAAGTTCTTCAATATGGATGTACATATACAACAAGAGTACGTTGGTACCATACCGATATACTATAGGATTTGGTGGTGCAGGGACATCAATAGGGACAAGGGCACTCCCCTCTTAGCGATAGGTTCTACCAATCCCTCCACAACTCAATACATTCTCCTAACAAGCCCTTGGGAAGTCCCTTCGGACTCAATGGTGGGATCATTCCCTCCTCATGGCTTCAAACACGCGGATTATGGTATCATGATTACTCATTTTGAGAGTAAGGCTTGGAGAGAAAACTAACTCCCTAACTTGAGCTCTATCGCACGATTGGAGTATCAAAGAAGGGTGAAATTCCTAAATGTCCATGTAGCCCCCTAATTATAGATGTGGTCGACAACACACCGATAAGAAGGGCTCTACTAGACACGGCTCCGAGACAACCTAGGACACTTTAAAACCATAGGCTCTGATACCAAGTTTGTCACGCCCCAAAATCGAGGGACGAGATCAGCGCCTAACCGGGTGAACCCAGTCAAGCGGACCTGGATTGCCTTTCCTGCCCAATGTATTACCTCGCGTTCATAACATACATTATTTCATGTGAGTTAGCCGAATTTAGATTCAAGGTACATCTTACACATAATTCCATTTTTCCTCTTTTAGCATTTCAACGATTGATATTCAAACATACATAATACATACATAACTTTCCAACATGATCCACGGTTCCGAGTACGTACTATTACTACCCAAAAATATATATATACACCCACATCATGTCTACGGAGCCTCTAAATACAACTGAGGAGAATTATAAAAATTCCGGTGACAAGGCCCCGGCTATACCTCAAAATTTAGTGTCTTGTACAAAAGAAATACAACAGACACTACACTTGAACCCGGGAGGAAGCGGGGCTCACCAAAACTGCTGTGGGGAGAAGGAGAAGGCACCGTCACCTGCGATCCGCGTTACCAGCTACAGAGTCACCTACATCCATGAAAGGGATGTAGCGCCCCCGGCAAAAGGGACGTTAGTACCATCGAATAGTACTAGCATGTATAACTAAAAATCCTCTTTCAAGTAGAGTATCCATAGAGGCAAACACAACACATAGAAACAACAAGTCACAACCAACAATATTCAAATAGCCAATTGAAACACAACAATTTTTGGTATACGAAAATAGTTTATATTTATATATGTATATATATATATATATAAACTTTTGGCTGGGAGATCATTAGCACCGATATTCCACCGCCTTTGTTAGCACGGCGTCCGATCACGCCTGATCGGCTAGGCCATCTCTCCACGGACAATGTGGTTTGACATATGATGCGAAAGAAAGTTGTTACAGGAGTAGTACCACCATGTACGCAACATGGAGTCTGATCTCAACCCGATCAGCTAAGCCGCCTCCCCACATATGCCGTGTGGGTCGATCTCATTCATTTTCCAATTCACAGGTACCAATTTCATCCCAATCAAGGGGAACCACCACAATCCACAATCCACTCCTACACCGGCACGTGTAGTTTCAGGCATGGGCCTTATGACCCACCCTTCCTCGGTGTTCTAATGATACTCCCAAAAACATTTTTAGTTAGTTTGAACACAAAGGTAACACATATGTAGAAATGTATCCATCTCAGAATCGTTCACATTGTACAAATATTTATTAGCATTGACAACCCCTCACGATAGCAATATTTCCTCGGCTCTTTGGGCCTTTTTCAAGTTTTCTCTATTCATGGCACGCTGGCCGTATTTCGTATTCCATACTTTCCCTTATTTTAGTTTCAAGGATCACCACTCATTTCCAACGTATAAAGTATTTTAGAAAATCATATATATAAAGTTACTCAGCAATTGAAACTTTAAGCACAAAAGGTTTCTTCTCAAAGATTAAGGCATACCAACTAGCAATAGAAGCACACACCGAAGTCATAAACAAGCAATACTTAAATTATTCTTGAATTACTCTTTCCCAGTTCATTCAGTTCATTTCAACACCTTAATAGATTATCAACAATGAAACATACTCAATCAAGTCATTAAGCATACATAAAAGCAATTAGGAGTATGAAGCATACCGAGTTTTCCTCACCCAAATGGTGTACTACTTTTTCATTAAGAATATGACTCAAAGACATACCATTATAATAACAAGCCATACTTTAAATCTCTATCTTTTGAAAATAAGCTCATTTGAAATTCTCAAGTTTGTAAGTTCATACGGGATGACCCGCAATATAGAAATTAGGAATTTCGAGCCGATTATACTTAAACCTTTGGAAAACATTAGGGATTTTCATCCCGAAGGAGAAAGTTTAGCCAACTTACCTCAAAGAGCTTTTCCTTAAGTTTAGACAATACACCAACACCTCTAGCCATAACAATCTATAAGGAGATAGCGAAAATCGTTTAATAATTAGGAAGATTACCCATGTTGTTACTCTCTTAGGAATTGTATCAAACACCTAACATATGAAATAGACTACAAGGTTTAGAAATGGTAATTCCTTCTTTCCTCAACAAATTTTAACATGAACTACCCAAATTAGTTCTTTAACATCACATACTACAACTTAGTCCTACATGCATGGCCTATTTCTAACCCCCACCACATATTTGAACCCTTAAACTTTTGCATAGAATTTTTGGAAGTAGGGCTTACCCGGATGTAGGACAATCTATGATTATTTTTCTTGATTCTTGAAGACTTGAGCAAGATTTGGTTGATTATGAAGTTAGGCCCCTTCTTTCTCTCTCTATATTCTCTCATTTCTCTCTAAAATCAGTAGATAATGACCCCAAATGAAGCCCTTAAACTTATTTATTAAAATGGGGTCGGGTTATAAAAATAGGAAAAATAAGCCTCCGTAATAGGGTCTGCGATCGCAGAATGGACCGCAGAACGACATGCGGGCCGCAGAATGCATCGCAAAGTAGCTGCCCAAAACTGGGATACACTGGCCCAATCTCCGACGTATCTGCGATCGCAGTGTCAAAATGCGACATGAAATGCGATCGCACATTTGACACATGATCGCATTTTTCCAACCTTCGGTAATTTGACCATAACTTTGCGTATGAATGTCCAAATGATGAACGGTTTGAAGCGTTGGAAACTAGACTCGAAGAAATTTCATTTTATAGGTTATTCATCACATAATACGTTATACATAAATAGATATGCTCCTTCAAAGTGTGGACTAGTGCAAATACCTTTGGAATTTTAGCCTATTATGGAATTCTCCCATTTTTCCTAGCCTTAGGCTTCCCCTTGGACCTCACATTACTTATTATATGACTCATACACTTAGCCACCACATCCAATTCATTTACTTTATAATTAAATCACATACAATATTACATTTAGTCTACCTGGCACCCCGAATCCTATATTGCTTAGCAACAATTTTCCGGGGCCTTACATCACTGTTACCATCGTTTTATAATGTATCGTATTGTATTGTATCGTATCGTTTAATGAATACAATGTTTGGATAGATTGAATTGTTTGTAGTTGTTAAATAAAATTTTGATATTTGGTTTTACTGTATCGTATTGTACCGTAACTGATAAGTTTACTAAAATACCCTCAATTATTTTAAATATTTAATTTATCAAGAATTACACATAAAAATTAAGAAAATTCATTTCTAGTAATTTATCAATAATTATGTCTTATATATAAATTAAGCAATTAAATTCATGCAAATTCTATCGAAATTAGTTGAACAAGTTAATAATATTAAAAATAATAATAAGTACACTATATTCATAATTAGATTATAATAAGAAATTTTTTAAAAAGAATATTAAGTAGACTCCATTCAAATAAAAGTAAAACAAAACCTTTACCTGAAGAGTATGGAGAAGCGGCAGAAGAACAAAACGAGTTTTCACGTATGTAGGTTATTATATAGGTTATATTTGGAATGTTGTCTTTGAGAATTTATGTAGTTATTAGACTTCACATAGAATTTTATTATAGAATTATATGAGAAACAGACTTGGCTATTATTTAAAATAAAAAAAAGGTAAAGGGTAAAATAAAATTATAAAGTAATAAGTTAGGACATAATTGGAAAGAAAAATAGGAAACAATCCCACCACACCAAATCGGTTGTTTCAAAAAATGGGACTTTTTATTGTTCTGGAACAATGGATTTAACAATACAATACAACCAATTTTAACTAAACAAACATTGTTCTGGGAAAACTATACAACACGATACAACGGGTAACAACCCTCCAAACAAGCTATAAGTGTCCCAAACACTTCCAAAAACCAAAATGAAACCTCCCAGCAAGACACCATAGCAGAAATAGATACGGAGGAAGCAGTTAATAGGGGATCGGGGCTATAACTCTCAAGACTACCGTCCAGGTCGTCACATCATCTCCCTCTTAAAATAATCATTCGTCCTCGAACGAGTATAGAGACATACCTGAAGCTGTGAAAAGATGAGGATAACGGCTATGCATATTCTGCTCGGTCTCCCATGTCGCCTCCTCGACTAGATGACCCCTCCACTAAACCTCTACAGAAGCAATGTTATTTGACCTTAGCTTTCTGACCTGCCTGTCCAAAATAGACACTTGATCCTCAGCATAAGATAGATCCTTGTCCAACTGGACTTAGATGAAATCCAATACATGATCCGGATCACCATGATACTTCTGGAGCATAGAAAATGGTATACCGGATGAACTCCTACTAGGGTGGGAGGTAAGGTAATCTCATAAGCAACCTCCCAAACACGTCGCAACACCTCAAAAGGACCAATTTACCTTGGGCTCAACTTGCCCTTCTTCCCGAATCTCATAATGTCCTTCATAGGCGATACCCGAAGCAAGACCTGCTCTCCCATCGTGAATGCTACATCGTGAAATTTTCGGTCCGC
Source organism: Nicotiana undulata (assembly GCA_005239495.1). Taxonomy (NCBI): domain Eukaryota; kingdom Viridiplantae; phylum Streptophyta; class Magnoliopsida; order Solanales; family Solanaceae; genus Nicotiana; species Nicotiana undulata. The sequence continues at coordinate 15,400 of ML253017.1, read as the reverse complement.
ATAACTCTTCCGTCTGGATTGGGTTGTGCGGAGTCGATCCTGAATCACCTTGACCTTATCCAGGGCATCTGGACCAAGTCTGTACCCAATAATAGGGCCTCGCCCCGCTCGAACCAACCTATTGGGGACCAACACTGCCAAAAACTTATCGCGGCCAAATGCACACATGAGTATACGCGGTCGTCAAATAATAAAGTGACTAAAAGTCAGATGTCGAACCCACGAGGACTTGTGATTAACTATTAACTAAATTAGACTATCCTAATTATCTAAAAAAGGATTAAACCTAAAAGTAGTGATGCTAAAGTAATTAAACTAAAAAGAAAATAACCAATAAACTTTAAGCAGAGGAAGGAAAGATTTTTATATTATCAATGTAATGAAAACGATCTAGGGTCATGGTCTATCTAACATTTCTATTGTATTCTTCACTTGAATTGACTAACTAATTTATATAGTTTATTGGTTTGCTCATAAGAATCTGTCGAGTTCTTACTTGCCTATTCAAGCTAATCTAACGCCTATATGTCTATGGAGTTATAATTGACAAGAACGCATTTGTCCTGAGGCATTTCTAGGATTGCTCGTAGGCTCTTACGCATTGGTCCTTAGGATCTTTTTTAGTTAACCATTTAGGGCTCAGTCTTCGAGTTGGGTTTCGACTCGAGCTCATCGACCCTTAGGTTTTTACGCATTTTCCCTGCGGCATTTTTAGGCTGGCCCATAGGCTCTTACGCGTTGGGTCGGTATGACCTTTAGTATGGCTATATTTTTCCCTCGTTAAATATTTTTTGAATTTTTTGTGTTCGTACGACTCTTCGAGATCCCTTCATTTTTAACACATAATCATCTTCTAGAATTAATTAGTACAAGGATTAAGACATGAACATACCTTACTTCACCATGAACTAATCTCTACTTGCTGGATTCGAAAAGACCGATGTTAGAATCCTCAACTCAACGGAAGAATCACTATGATTGAACTTGGATTGAGCTTAAATTGGACAACGTTGCTACTATAGTTGAAAATTGTTGCTGCTATACTTTTGGAAAGATAAACTTTGCAGCCTAGTTAAAAAGATACAACGTTGCTGCCTCTAAAGAGTGCATCATATATACATATATCTATTTTGAACGAGCTGCTAATGAATTAAAATAAGAGATTTCAATTGATCCTCTCCTATACACGTTGCTCTCTTGGTCTATTTATTAGTATTTATCTCAAATGTGCCACCACTAACTTAAAGTAAATGAAAACATGTCCCTTATAATGCCATATGTCCATGACTTACTTTGTTTCATCCACTAATTATTATCCAACAAATCTGAAATAATTCATTTGTTAAATGACCACTCTACTACATCTATACTCTATTCCCATATTCATTTAATTATACCCACACTTAATTTCTTGATCTCAATTCACTTAAATATGGACCACTTTTAACACACCTCATATACTCATAATCATAATCATGTGGTATAACTCTAGTCAATAACCTCTTTATACATATACCAAATATTATTCGTAATCACCGTCGTCACACTTGTTAAGTCCGAAATTATTTCGAGACCTTATCCTTTTGTACACCAATCTCTTTATTTGCATACTTGAATAGACCAAATTCTCCAGTGCAAGCGGTTCGAACCATAACCTGAAAGTACAGGTATAATATTGATGAAACTTATACTATTCAATTTGCTTAACCTCTAAACTTCACGCCACTTACCTATCACTTGTTTAGCATCACATAATTACTTATAACCTCAAAATAATCTTGTCCTCCGAGCTTCTGTCGGTTAACTTATGAATAATCCAACGTACAAAAGTACGAAATATAACATCTTTCTCTCCTTAAGAACATTCGCCCTCGAATGTTAAACTAGTTAGTCTATAGAGTCTTATAAAAATTTCGACAGTCTCCTCTATAGCTGTACCTACCAAGCTGCATTCAGTAACCCATAGATTCCCCCACTTGGCACATTATAATATAGTCTCATTTACCAACCAATATAATCAAATAAGGAATTAGATTACCTGCAGGCATAGGGAACAAGTAAGGATACTTATTCTTTATTTCGTCTTCTGCTTCCCAAGTCACCTTTTCCCTATTATTATTTCGCCATAATACTTTGACAGAAGACACATCCTTAGTACGTAACCTTCTGACCTAGAGATCAAGTATAGCTACGGGTCTCTCCTTATAAGACAACTCCTATGTTACATGGTGGTCATGTACATGGAATACTCTAGAAGGGTCACCATACGTTTATGCAGCATTGATATATGAAAGACTGGATGTACCGCTTCCAAATTAGATGGTAGGTTCAACTCATAAGCAACCTTGTCTACCCTATGAATAATTGATAAGGCACAATGTACCTCGGGCTAAGCTTCATCTTCTTGTCGAATCTCATCACACTCTTCATGGGTGATACCTTCAGGAACACCCAATCACCAATATGAAACTCTAAGTCTCGACGTCGATTATCTGCATATGACTTCTCGCGACTCTGGGCTAACAATAATCTCTCTTGAATAAGCTTCACCTTATAAACGACTTGCTGAATCATGTCTAGGACTATTAACTTAGTCTCGGCAATATCGAACCAACCGATAGGTGACCTGCACATCCTCCCATATAAGGCCTCGTACGGTGACATCTGAATACTAGAATGGTAGCTATTATTATAAGCAAACTCAATAAGTGGTAAATGATCATCCCAGCTACCTATTAAATCAATAATACAGGCTTGCAACATATCTTCATAGTACGCTCAGCCTGTCCATCCGTTTGACGGTGAAATGTTGTGCTAAGACTCACCTGTGTCCCCAATCCCTCCTGGAATGATCTCTAGAAGTTAGTTGTACATTGAGCTCCACTGTCTGATATAATAGATATGGGAACCCCATGAAGTCGCACTATCTCCCTAATGTATAACCTCGCATAGTCTTCAGCTGAATAAGTGGTCCTGACTTTGTCAGCCTATCCACAATAACCCATATAGAGTCATACTTCCGTTGAGTGCGAGGTAAGCCTGTAATGAAGTCCATATTAATCACTTTCCATTTCAAAGTTGGGATCTGTATCTCCTGCAATAATCCACCAGGCTTTTGATGCTCGACCTTAACCTGTTGACAATTCGGGCATTGAGCAACAAACCCCCCTATGTCCCTTTTCATGCCATCCCATAATATAAGCATCTGAGGTCATGATACATCTTCGTTGACCCTGGATGAATAAAATAATGGGCAGAGTGTGCCTCTCCCATAACATGCCGTCGTAGCCCTGCAACATCAAGTACACATAATCTGCCTCCATACCGTAGCACTCTGTCACGTGTAACCTTGAATGTGGTCTTTTCCTTTTCAAAAGTTGTATCTCTGTACTGTGCCAGAACAGGTTCCTCGTACTAGTGTCTCTTTACCTCTTCTATATAGAGGACTCAGCAACTTTTCGAACAGAAACTCTACTATCTCCAAAATTAGCCAAACAGACTCTAAGGCTAGATAGCTGATAAATCTCACGAACCATCTCCTTCCCTTCTAGCTGCACGTGTGTCAAGCTACCCATAGATTTACGGCTAAGAGCATCTGCTACAACATTTGCTTTCCTTGGATGGTATAGAATATCAATATAATAATCCTTTAGTAACTCTAGCCACAGTCTCTATCGTAAATTTAGGTCTTTCTGCTAAAATATATGTTGGAGACTCTTATGATCCATATAAATATCAACATGAACACCATATAAATAATGCCTTCTTCAAGGCATGAATCACTGCTGCTAACTCCAGATCATGAGTAGGATAATTCTTTTCATGCTTTTTGAGCTGTCGGGAGGAATAGGCTATAACCTTGACATGCTTCATCAATACACAACCAAGTCCAACACTGAAGCATCATAATAAATAACATAGCCATCTAGTCCCTCAGGAAGAGTTAGAACTGGAGCCGTAGTCAACTTGTCTTTCAGCGACTGAAATCTTTGCTCACAAGCATCCGTCCACAGGAATTTAGCTGCCTTCTGATTTAGCCTTGTTAAAGTCGCTGAAATAAAGGCAAACTTTTCTACGAATCTCCTGTAATATCCTGCTAGCCCCAGAAAACTGCGTACCTCAGTAGGTGTCGTAGGTTTGGGCCAAGTCTTTACCGCCTCAATCTTCTGCGTATCTACCCTAATACCATCATCTCCAATAATATGTCCCAAGAATGCTATTGAAGACAACCAGAATACGCACTTAGAAAACTTAACATACAACTTTTGGTGCTAGAGTATCCTATGTACTGTCCTCAAATGGTCTGCATACTCTTCTTCTGAACGTGAACAAACCAGAATATCATTAACAAATACAATAACAAACATATCTAGGAATGGTTTGAATGCCCGGTTCATCAAATCCATAAACATTGTTGGAGCATTGGTCAACCCAAAAGACATCACTCTAAGATCATAATTCCCGTATCGGGTCCTGAATGCCGCCTTCGTATTTGCCTCCCTTACCCGCACCTGATGAAAACCTGACCGCAAGTCTATCTTCGAAAAACACTTAGCTCCCTGGAACTGGTCAAATAGATCTTCAATACTGGGGAAGGGATACCTGTTCTTTTTTGTTACTTTATTCAACTGCCTATAATCAATACACATCCGCAGTGACCCATCCTTCTTCCTCACAAATAGTACCGATGCTCCCCAAGGTGATGTACTAGGAATGATGAAGCCTTTTTCTAACAAGTCTCTCAGTTGCTCCTTTAATTCCTTTAGCTCCGCAGGTGCCATTCTGTAAGGGGGAATAGATATGGGTTGGGTATCTGGAAGTACATCTATAGTGAAATCTATTTCCCATTCTGGAGGAAGACCTGGAAGTTCATCTAGGAATACATCTGGGAATTCATTAACTATCGAGACTGACCGAAGGGCCTGTACCTCTACTTTCATATCATGCACTCGAACCAAATGATAAATATAACCTTTTCTAACCATCTTCCTTGCCTTGAGGTATGAAAGAAACTTACCCACGGCGATGTTGTAATTCCTCTCCACCTTATAATCGGCTCTCCTGGAAATCGAAATCGAACCATCTTTTCTCAACAATCAACATCAGCATAACAAGAAGCCAACCAATCCATACCCATAATAACATCAAACTCAGTCATGTATAACTCTATCAGATCTGCTATGATATGACGACTATATACAACCATCGAAAAATTTCTATATACTTGCTTAGCTATGACATAATCTCCTACCGGTGTAGCTACCTCAAATGGTTCTATCAACTCAGGTTCTATTCCGATTCTACTAGAAACAAAAGGGGATACATATGATAAGGTGGAACCTGGATCTATCAATGCATATACGTCCCGGGAGAAAATCGATAATATACCTGTAATCACACTCGGTGACGCCTCCTGATCTTGCCTACTAGACAAAGCATATATGTGGTTCGAAGGAACGCTAGAACTGGAAGCTCCGCCACGACCTCTACCACGGCCTGCTGGTTTCTAAATACCTTGCCCCATAGGGCGCATAGCTACAGAAGAAGATGAACCATCAACCGATCCAGTAGGCTGAGTCATACCACATGTACCACCTCCAAAAGGACACTATCTCATCATATGGCCTTGATGACCACAAGAAAAATAAGCACCCGTAGTAAGACGACATTCCCCAAAATGAGGCCTACCACACCTAGAACACCGAGGCAAAGGTGGCCTCGACTGAATTGAACCCCTGTTCATATGTGAACTTGAAGCCTTGGAGCTCTGACCAGCTCTTGAATACCCTGTGCGCTTGAATCTCCTACATGTGAATTGTGGGGGTGCACTCAGTGCTAGCTGGGAAGAATATCTAACATGCTGCTGAGGCTTCCCGCCTCGAAACTCACTAAGATAACTCGCCGATCTAGCCCTATTATACTGGCCTCTATTATGATCTCTATCTGGATGACGTCCCATGTGCCGATCCTTTACCCCCTATACGTATGTCTGTACCCGAGAAATATCCATACCTGGATGAAAAGCCACTGCCATACAACCATCAATCAAATAAAGATCCAGTCCCATCACATAACGATGCACTCTATCTGTCATATCAGCTACAATAGTAGGCGCATATCTAGCCAACGAATCAAACACAAGACTATACTCTCGAATGCTCCTACCATTCTGCCTCAAATGTAAGAACCTATCAACTCTAGCTCGCCTCATCTCTTGGGGCAGGAAGTGGCCAAGAAAGGCCTCCACAAACTCATCCCATACTGCTGGAGGAGAACCCTCGCCCTTAGATAACTTCCAAGACTCATACCAATTAACAACTACATCCCGCAATTGATACGAAGCCACCTCAACAAACTCAGTCTCAGAAGCCTTGATTATCCTCAATGTACGCTGCATCTGCCGAATAAACTCCTGTGGATCATCCTCATGCTTTGGCCCAAAAAACTCTGAAAGATTACAACTTAAGAAGTCACGCGACCTCAAACTATCAGATTTGTCCGCATTATCAACTCCTAGTCCATGCCTGCGAGCCTGCCCTGCCACTAATCTGGTCAACAACTGAATTGCATCTCTCATGGCCCTATCCTTCGCCCCTAGCTGAGGAGTTGGAGGATCAGGTGCTGGGGCCTCGGGAGCTGGCGGTGGTTCTGCCCCCTGAACTGGAGTTGCTGCTGCTCTAAGCTCCTCTGGAGGTGGCGGTGTAGCAGAGCTCGCCGACTGGACTACAATCTCAGGCATAGACTAGGCACGGGCCCTAGTAACTCTCCGGCTTTGACTAGTATATCCTGCTACCGATTTGCCTTTCTGGGCAACTGTCTCTTTCTTTCGAGGCATAGCTGAAAACACAATAATTTGTTAGAAAGGGATTATCCTGATAACATAGCTCTATTGCACGATCTAGAGTAAGAAGGAAAAGTGACATCCTAAATGTCCTATAGCTTCCTCTTTATAGATTTGGTCTGTAGACACTCCGAGGATGAACTTCTTTGATACCACTTATGTCACGACCCAACCCGACGAGCCGTGACTAGTGCCCGAGCTGGACACTCATATACAAACCTTCTAGATATAATCAAACTGAAACTAAGGACAATATGGAAATTTGTAAAAGCAAGCTATAGAATTAAAACGTCATATATCATAATGAATGTGTCTCCTAAGGAGTCACAACTAACCAAAACATAACAAAATATGCAAGCCGACAAGGCTGCCACTATATACGGGAATATCCAAAATGAACCATATCGAAATAGCTGACCAAAACCTATATACACCCCACACATGTCTACAGACCTCTAAGAGTATAATAGTAAAATATCCAGGGTCCCCTCCGTACCCCTGGATATGCATAAGTATATATCAGAGGATCTGTACTAAAATGACTCAGGCTCCGGAACAATGGAGCTCTCCAAACAGCTGAGTAGAAGTCCTAGGCTGGAGGATCACCAAACTGAGTGTCTGTACCTACGGGCATGAAACGTAGTCCCCGAAGAAAGGGGGGTCAGTACGGAAAAAGTACTGAGTATATAAAGCATGAAGTACAATGAAGAAGATCATGACTGAGTAAAAGATGACAGGAGACAAGTGTGATAATCAAAGATACCAATGCACTTGTGCCTTATGAGACGAGAGTCATGCATATCTATATAATAAACCGTTCCCGTCCCATTATGGGACTCGGTGAATGAAGTCATATACATATATACCGTACTCGTCCCTCTAGTGAGAGACTCGGTGAAATATATATGTGTGTGTGTGTGTGTGTGTGTGTGTGTGTGTGTATGTATATATACCGTACCTGGCCCTCTAGTGAGGGACTCGTTGAACTATGCAATGAAACTGTGCACGGATACATACCTGACCCGGGACTCAGTGAAATGATGTAATAAAGTAATGCACAAATAGAATATCAGGAGCAACCATATATAAGTTAAATCATCATCTGATACTCAATAGAATAATTAGAATGAACCAACACCATAGAATCAAAGACAACTACCATGTCAAGTACCACTGAGAACTAGAATTCATTGGAATTATGTACGTTCATCATCCACTCGTTTTATGTAATTCATGCCACAAAAAAGAAGAAGGAAGGGGTAACTTTACATACTTTGTCGCTTTTTAAACTTAACGTCGACTTCCTGAACTCGCGAATCTGTAGTCAAAACGTGTATATATATATATATAGTCCCAACTATACCTTTCCTACCTTCGATTTGATTAACAAATGACTTAACGAAATTCGGGCGGCATCTCCTCTAAATAATTCACCCCATGAAAGCTCCAAATCAAATCCAAATCACAACAACAACAACAAAAACAACCACAACCTTATGAATGTCTAATCCATAAGAACATAGCACCATAATTCTCCTCATAATTCCACAAAATCCAATTCTTGTCTCAACAATTTCATATAAACAACTACAACTCTAAATATCAAGATCCCTTCATTTTTAACACTTAATCATCTTATTGAATTACTTAGTACAAAGATTAAGACATGAACTTACCTTACTTCACCATGAACTAATCTCAACTTTCTAGATTCAAAAAAACCGATGTTAGAATCCTCAACTCAACGGAAGAATCACTATGATTGAACTTGGATTGAGCTTAAATTGGACAACGTTGCTACTACATTTTGGGGTGAAAATTTTTGTTGCTATACTTTTGGAAAGATAAACTTTGCAACCTTGTTAAAAGGATAAGATATTGCTACCACTATAAAGTGCATCATATATACATATATCTCTTTACAATGAACTGTTAATGGATTGAAATAAGAGATTTAAATTGATCATCTCCTATACACGTTTCCCTCTTGGTCTATTTATTAATATTTATCTCAAATGTGCTACCACTAACTTAAAGTAAATGAAAACATTGTAAGGACTCGTAAAATCCGTAGCCAAAATGATGCCCTGTTAGATTCCTATGTTGTTATAGCTATAGAAAATTCTTCGCGGCGTTCGGACTTTTTGGATTGAAAGTACCCTACGGACTTAGAGGAAGAAAATTCGCAAAAGGATGTAAATCTGCGGTGCACTATGCGGTTGCAAAACCACTATGCAGACCGCATAATGGCTGCAGAGTGAGTCAGATTGCTGGCCAATTTGAGGGTGATTATGCGGCCTAAAATGCAATCGCATACCTGATATGCGGGCCGCATAATCCATCACATATCTTCGTTTGAGTTTTGCGAGGGGAGTTCTGCGGCGCATTATGCGACCGCAGGACAGGTATGCGGGCGGCATGATGGCCGCATACCCGGGCAGTTTGTTCCCTTATTTCTCCTAGTTGAGGCCATTTCTGCGGCAGGTTTGCGGGCCGCATTTCCGTTTTGCGGTCGCATATGCAACCTCATAGTTTAGTCGGGGCATCCAAATTTCTAATTTTAAACCCGGCCCCAAATCAATATAAGGCACTTCCCCAACCATTTAAAACCATTTTGTGACTTTGTAAAGTGAGGGAGAGAGGTCCTAGTGTGAGAAGAGTTTTCCTTATCATCAAGATTGATCCACAATCACCACCAAGGGCTTGGGAAAGATCAAATATGGTTTAATTTTCTTCACTCCAAGAGATTGAAAGGGGCTAAAGGATTCCGAAAAACCATTGTAGAAATTAAGGATAAGACCCAGTCAAGGTATGTATGGTTAAATTTAATCTTTGTAGAATCATCTCCTCAGTGTACGGGCATTTGGTATGAGCTCCTTGCTTGATTCTATGAAAATTGATTGTCTCACTGTGCTAAGTTGGAAAATTCATGTTCCTAAGTTGTTTACTATGTTACTATGCTATTTGACAATATGAATTGTGATTATCAAGCTCTCTGTTTATGTGTACAAATTCACTATATGTTGATACTTGTTAATATGAAGGATGATGCTATTGAACAGTTAAAAGAGGGGAATGTGACTCAAATTGTTAAATATGTCCAAGTGCTAAGGACTGTGTGATAAATGATGGGAAATGAATGTGAACTGAATAATTAAATTGATATTGTTATGTCCCAAAATGAGATGGCTTAGCCGATCGGGCCGAGATCGGACTCCATGAGGTACACATGGTGGTATTTGCATCAAAAATATGATGTTGGTTATGTCTCACTGATTCAATTGAGATGGCTTAGCCGATCGGGCCGAGGTCAGACTCCATGTTGTACTCATGGTGGCATTTACATCGAAAATATAGATATATCATGATGTTGGTAAAGTCTCACTTGGGATGGCTTAGCCGGTCGGGACGAGATTGGACTCCGTGTAAAAGACACGATGGCATTGTAAAATGGTGGCACTTGGATTTAAAAGAAATGTTAACCGAAAAGATGGAAAGACAAATTATGAAACCATGAAACTCTTACTTGTGTCCCTCTTGTTTCTATGCAACATTATTTGATTTCCTTGACTGCCTTTCTGCTTCTTTGCTGATTGTTCTAACCATCTTCCTTGCCTTGAGGTATGAAAGAAGCTTACCCCACGGCGATGTTGTAATTCCTCTCCACCTTATAATCGGCTCTCCTGGAAACCGAAATCAAACCATCTTTTATCTACAATATACATAGCATAACAAGAAGCCAACCAATCCATACCCATAATAACATCAAACTCAGTCATGCATAACTCTATCAGATCTGCTATGATATGACGACTATATATAACCATCGAAAAATTTCTATATACTTGCTTAGCTATGACATAATCTCATACCGGTGTAGCTACCTCAAATGGTTCTATCAACTCAGGTTCTATTTCGATTCTACTAGAAACAAAAGGGGATACATATGATAAGGTGGAACCTGGATCTATCAATGCATATACGTCCCGGGAGAAAATCGATAATATACCTGTAATCACACTCGGTGACGCCTCCTGATCCTGCCTACTAGCCATAGCATATATGTGGTTCGAAGGACCGTTAGAACTGGAAGCTCCGCCACGACCTCTACCACGGCCTGTTGGTTTCTAAATACCTTGCCCCATAGGGCGTATAGCTACAGAAGAAAATGAACCATCAACCGATCCAGTAGGCTGAATCATACAACATGTACCACATCTATAAGGACACTCTCTCATCATATGGCCTTGATGACCACAAGAAATATAAGCACCCGTAGTAAGACGACATTCCCCAAAATGGGGCCTACCACACCTAGAACACCGAGGCAAAGGTGGCCTCTACTGAATCGAACCCCTGTCCATCTGTGAACTTGAAGCCTTGGAGCTCTGACCAGCTCTTGAATACCCTGTGCGCTTGAATCTCCTACATGTGAGTTGTGGGGGTGCACTCTGTGCTTGTTGGGAAGAATATCTAACATGCTGCTGAGGCTTCCCGCCTCGAAACTCACTAAGATAACTCGCCGATCTAGCCCTATTATACTGGCCTCTATTATGATCTCTATCTGGATGACGTCCCATGTGCCGATCCTTTACCCCCTGTACGTATGTCTGTACCCGAGAAATATCCATACCTGGATGAAAAGCCACTACCATACAACCATCAATCAAATAAAGATCCAGTCCCATCACATAACGATGCACTCTATCTGTCATATCAGCTACAATAGTAGGCGCATATCTAGCCAACGAATCAAACACAAGACTATACTCTCAAATGCTCCTACCATTCTGCCTCAAATGTAAGAACCTATCAACTCTAGCTCGCCTCATCTCTTGAGGCAGGAAGTGGTCAAGAAAGGCCTCCACAAACTCATCCCATACTGCTGGAGGAGCACCCTCGCCCTTAGATAACTTCCAAGACTCATACCAATTAACAACTACATCCCGCAATTGATACGAAGCCACCTCAACAGACTCAGTCTCAGAAGCCTTGATTATCCTCAATGTACGCTGCATCTGCCGAATAAACTCCTGTGGATCATCCTCATGCTTTGACCCAAAAAACTCTGAAAGATTACAACTTAAGAAGTCACGCGACCTCAAACTATCAGATTTGTCCGCATTATCAACTCCTAGTCCATGCCTGCGAGCCTGCCCTGCCACTAATCTGGTCAACAACTGAATTGCATCTCTCGTGGCCCTATCCTTCGCCCCTAGCTGAGGAGTTGGAGGATCAGGTGCTGGGGCCTCGGGAGCTGGCGGTGGTTTTGCCCCCTGAACTGGAGTTGTTGCTGCTCTAAGCTCCTCTAGAGGTGGCGGTGTAGCAGAGCTCGCCGACTGGACTACAATCTCAGGCATAGACTGGGCACGGGCCCTAGTAACTCTCCGGCCTTGACTAGTATCTCCTGCTACCGATTTGCCCTTCTGGGCAACTGTCTCTTTCTTTCGAGGCATAGCTGAAAACACAATAATTCGTTAGAAAGGGATTATCCTGATAACATAACTCTATTGCACGATCTAGAGTAAGAAGGAAAAGTGACATCCTAAATGTCCTATAGCTTCCTCTTTATTGATTTGGTCTGTAGACACTCCGAGGATGAACTTCTTTGATACCACTTATGTCACGACCCAACCCGACGAGCAGTGACTAGTGCCCGAGCTGGACACTCATATACAAACCTTCTAGATATAATCAAACTGAAACTAAGGACAATATGGAAATTTGTAAAAGCAAGCTATAGAATTAAAACGTCATATATCATAATGAATGTGTCTCCTAAGGAGTCACAACTAACCAAAACATAACAAAATATGCAAGCCGACAAGGCTGCCACTATATACGGGAATATCCAAAATGAACCATATCGAAATAGCTGACCAAAACCTATATACACCCCACACATGTCTACAGACCTCTAAGAGTATAATAGTAAAATATCCAGGGTCCCCTCCGTACCCCTGGATATGCATAAGTATATATCAGAGGATCTGTACTAAAATGACTCAGGCTCCGGAACAATGGAGCTCTCCAAACAGCTGAGTAGAAGTCCTAGGCTGGAGGATCACCAAACTGAGTGTATGTACCTACGGGCATGAAACGTAGTCCCCGAAGAAAGGGGGGTCAGTACGGAAAAAGTACTGAGTATATAAAGCATGAAGTACAATGAAGAAGATCATGACTAAGTAAAAGATGACAGGAGACAAGTGTGATAATCAAAGATACCAATGCACTTGTGCCTTATGAGACGAGAGTCATGCATATCTATATAATAAACCGTACCCGTCCCATTATGGGACTCGGTGAATGAAGTCATATACATATATACCGTACTCGTCCCTCTAGTGAGAGACTCGGTGAAATATATATATATGTGTGTATGTGTGTGTGTGTGTGTGTGTGTATGTATGTATATATATCGTACCCGGCCCTCTAGTGAGGGACTTGTTGAACTATGCAATGAAACTGTGCACGAATACATACCTGACCCGGGACTCGGTGAAATGATGTAATAAAGTAATGCACAAATAGAATATCAGGAGCAACCATATATAAGTTAAATCATCATCTGATACTCAATAGAATAATTAGAATGAACCAACACCATAGAATCAAAGACAACTACCATGTCAAGTACCACTGAGAACTAGAATTCATTGGAATTATGTACGTTCATCATCCACTCGTTTTATGTAATTCATGCCACAAAAAAGAAGAAGGAAGGGGTAACTTTACATACCTTGTCGCTTTTTTAACTTAACGTCGACTTCCCGAACTCGCGAATCTGTAGTCAAAACGTGTATATATATATATATATATATATATATATATATAGTCCCAACTATACCTTTCCTACCTCCGATTTGATTAACAAATGACTTAACGAAATTCGGGCGGCATCTCCTCTAAATAATTCACCCCATGAAAGCTCCAAATCAAATCCAAATCACAACAACAAAAACAACAACAACCTTATGAATGTCTAATCCATAAGAACATAGCACCATAATTCTCCTCATAATTCCACAAAATCCAATTCTTGTCTCAACAAATTCATATAAACAACTACAACTCTAAATATCAAGATCCCTTCATTTTTAACACTTAATCATCTTATAGAATTACTTAGTACAAAGATTAAGACATGAACTTACCTTACTTCACCATGAACTAATCTCAACTTTCTAGATTCAAAAAAACCGATGTTAGAATCCTCAACTCAACGGAAGAATCACTATGATTGAACTTGGATTGAGCTTAAATTGGACAACGTTGCTACTACATTTTGGGGTGAAAATTTTTGTTGCTATACTTTTGGAAAGATAAACTTTGCAACCTTGTTAAAAGGATAAGATATTGCTACCACTATAAAGTGCATCATATATACATATATCTCTTTACAATGAACTGTTAATGGATTGAAATAAGAGATTTAAATTGATCATCTCTTATACACGTTTCCCTCTTGGTCTATTTATTAATATTTATCTCAAATGTGCTACCACTAACTTAAAGTAAATGAAAACATTATAAGGACTCGTAAAATCCGTAGCCAAAATGATGCCCAGTTAGATTCCTATGTTGTTATAGCTATAGAAAATTCTTCGCGGCGTTCGGACTTTTTGGATTGAAAGTACCCTACGGACTTAGAGGAAGAAAATTCGCAAAAGGATTTAAATCTGCGGTGCACTATGCGGTTGTAGAACCACTATGCAGACTGCATAATGGCCGCAGAGTGAGTCTGATTGCTGGCCAATTTGAGGGTGATTATGCGGCCTAAAATGCAATCGCATACCTGATATGCGGGCCGCATAATCCATCACATATCTTCCTTTGAGTTTTGCGAGGGGAGTTCTGCGGCGCATTATGCGACCGCAGGACAGGTATGCGGGCGGCATGATGGCCGCATACCCGGGCAGTTTGTTCCCTTATTTCTCCTAGTTGAGGCCATTTCTGCGGCAGGTTTGCGGGCCGCATTTCCGTTTTGCGGTCGCATATGCAACCTCATAGTTTAGTCGGGGCATCCAAATTTCTAATTTTAAACCCGACCCCAAATCAATATAAGGCACTTCCCCCAACCATTTAAAACCATTTTGTGACTTTGTAAAGTGAGGGAGAGAGGTCCTAGTGTGAGAAGAGTTTTCCTTATCATCAAGATTGATCCACAATCACCACCAAGGGCTTGGGAAAGATCAAATATGGTTTAATTTTCTTCACTCCAAGAGATTGAAAGGGGCTAAAGGATTCCGAAAAACCGTTGTAGAAATTAAGGATAAGACCCAGTCAAGGTATGTATGGTTAAATTTAATCTTTGTAGAATCATCTCCTCAGTGTACGGGCATTTGGTATGAGCTCCTTGTTTGATTCTATGAAAATTGATTGTCTCACTGTGCTAAGTTGGAAAATTCCTGTTCCTAAGTTGTTTACTATGTTACTATGCTATTTGACAATATGAATTGTGATTATCAAGCTCTCTGTTTATGTGTATAAATTCATTATATGTTGATACTCGTTAATATGAAGGATGATACTATTGAACGGTTAAAAGAGGGGAATGTG
>ML253011.1:0-14995 GCA_005239495.1 Nicotiana undulata | reverse complement strand
GGACGCCACGGGGCGCGTCCAAGGGGTCATGGGGCATGGATGGAAAGCCGCCCATGACACACATGAGTAACACAAGGTAGTGATGTTAGTTTTTGGACAGATTTTGTCACTGAGACAGGGATTAGAAATGTTCAAGGTTATATTTGAAAGATAAAAATAGACCTACCTCAAAAATAAAGGACAATATTGACCGAAAACTCGTCATTATGCAGTTGTCATCTTGATTAAATCAATAGCCAATGCTGCTTAAATAAATAAATAAATCAATATTCAACGTTGCATGAATCTCAAATTCATTGAATTTCGTTATATACATCATCCACTGGCGGTGAATCACAGTGACTTGACTAAAGGACACCACCGAAGCCTTATAGCGAAAGCACTTACAATTGTTAATGCTTATAGACCCAAACCTTGAAGATCTATCGAGGTCCATGACCAGGATGAAGCTAGAGTGAAATTAAGCGGAGATCCGAACTAATTGATGTTGAAGAATCAATGGATAAGTTGTGGTTAGGGGTGAAATGTCACTCAAACCCAAAGCTAGTTGGTTCTCCCCAGAATGCATAGAGATACAGCAATTGACTGAACATCTAGGGTAAAGCACTATCTCGGTAGGGGCAGCGAGAGCGGTACCAAATCGAGACAAACTCTGGATAAGACCTCAAAATAACATAAGTCAAGGTCGGCTAGTAAGACAATAGGAGATAAACTTCATAGAGGAATATTACTTCCATGTTAAACAAGTGATAACTGCCAGATAAAAGACAAAAGGAAAACAAAGATGCTGTTTAGCAAGAACTAGTTAATTACTATACACCCCTAAAAACACAAAATTTTCCACAAGGAAATGAAGAAAATAATAGACAAATAGTAAGATAGAAAAAAAATCCCTCTTCAAAGATCACTATAGTTTAAGTGCTTCTCTGAATCCAATGCTGAAACTATGCTCTAGACCTTTCTTGCCACCACCAAGCACTGGATTTCCCTTTTGCATCATAGCAACAAACTCATTGTAGTCAATTCGCCCGTCCTGAAAATTTAATAAGATAGTTTGCTGTCAACGAGAGCGCATGTTGCACATGGTAGCATCATCACAAGTAATAGGAAAATTCATCATTAAGCCAATATAAACCAATTTGTATAGGAATAATACAGTCATTGCTGGATATCTTCCATTTTTGAGTGAAGACGTTCTTTAGTTCTTTGACAACGATGACTATTACTAGGATTTAGATATCTGAGTAGGTTTAATGATGTGAATGCTAAGAAACCAGTATGAATAATGGAATATATGAAGAGGAGAAAGGCAACAAAGCTCTAGTCTTTTTGGAACCAAATGACTTGCTTGAAATTCTGCAAAAAGGAAGTAAATCCTTTTAATCCTGTCAAAAGTTCCTTCTTGATGAATTAAATTGCAGCAAGAACCCGATAATTTTGGTGATAAGAGAAACTGGTCTTAATCAGTTCCGAGTCCTAAACCATTTCTTATTTATGTCGGTGGTGTTTTGGACCAGGTTACGCGTACCTCGATTAATAAACCAGAAACCGTGTCCAACCCACAAGCAAAGTAAATGAAGTTAATGCAACCCTCCAAGACTAGAAAAGATGGACTCACACCAAAGTGTCGTAGCTGGGAGTAGAACCTGAGATCTCCAGGTTGTTATCCCAATGCCTCGGTTGCTAGGGCATTGACTTCACTAGGACAACTTACTTATCTCTCTGATCAAAACCTTCCCCGACACCTCTTAAGAAATAGGAATTAATATAAAGTGGTGAAAAATGGAACTTACATTGTCTTGGTCAGCTTCTCTGATCATTTCTTCCATGCGGACATCCCCAATGCCAAATTCTTCACAAGCTTGTTGAAGCTCGTCCGCAGTGATGTAGCCACTTCCATCTTTATCGAAGTAAGAGAAAGCAGCAAAAAGATGATCTTGCCTTTCAATTTTGTTCATATGCAATGTTGCAGCTATAAATTCACCATAATCAATTGTTCCACTGTTATCAACGTCAGCCTGCAAATTCAGACAATTAAATGAGTTACTCAAGTATGCCATCATCTTTGTGTTGGCTGAATAAGAGATTTAAAATTGTCACAAAGCTAAACGAATCTAAACTTTTGATTATAAACTGATGACAGATTCGGAAATACAAAGTATCAACCAAAAAGATTTTTTTTTCAGCAAGTTACATATCTTCAGACTTCAGATAAATAATATCAGTACTTTCAACAAAGAAAACTCACGAAAAAAAAGGTGAAAAAATTGTCCACATTCTGCTATCTCAGTGGATCATAGATCTCAGATTTACTGCTTGAATTAGATCATAGATTTGAAGACGAAAAAGAACTGGATAAAGGACTAATAAGAGACTTACTGCCTGCATAAGATCATAGATCTCAGACTCCTTCAGATTAGAGCCAAATCTTTTTAATCCATCTTTGAGCTCCTCAAAAGTTATTTGACCACTATTGTCTGTGTCTATCATCTTGAACATTTCTTTAAGACCAGCAATTTCTTCTTCCGATAGGCTTTCAGCAATGACCTGTAACACGTAAAACGTATAATATTTACCAGACTAGTTTCAATCAAAATATTTTATCTCCAATATGTTCATAAATTAGAGTCAACATCTATGTTGCTCGGACTGTCTGATATCTCCGGGTGTGTGTCGGATTCTCCAAAAGTAGTATATTGTTGGAGGATCCGACACGGGTGCGGCAGCATTTTGGAGAGTCCATGCAACATAGGTCAACTTCATTGGTATTTGCACATTGATAGACTCACTCTCAAAGCCATTTTCTTGAGCTTGTTCATTGCAGAAAATTGCTTCATTCTACTCAGAACTGCAGAATCCAGAGGCTTATCGGGAGCCACACCATCAACTTGAACCCAAGGATGGCCTGCAAAAGTTTCATATCGGACCTCAGTGACTATCCAAATTTCTCATCTCGGAAAAAACATATGGGATGGAAGGACTGAGTTAATATTGACAGGATTCTAAATAATCGGAAAGGAAAGATTAAAAGGCAAGGGGGCGCTTTTCCAGCTACATGATCTTAAGACAGATAAATGCATAAGACGATAAGATTAGGAGTTTATAGCAAATTACATAAGATGATAAGTCGAAAAGAATATATCTAGGTTCTAGATAGTATAGTCAACTTTTAAAAACTTAATCATCTTTTCATAGGTTCTGATTATTTATATTTTCTTTGATGTGAAGTAACATAATTCATGCATTATCAGTCATATGGGTCCTCAAAGACTTAAGCCCAAGAAACTCAGGAGACTAATTGATGACAACGATGTGTAGCATAATCATGTTTGACAGAGAATAATGAGTACAGAGCAAACTATTAGTGACAATACTATGTTTGGAGAGACACGCCTGGGAGAGAGAGAGGCTTTAATCCAGCAGCTTTTGTTACAAATCTAGAGATTGATAATCATTTTCCAGTACCAAATATCATGGAATCGCCGCCAATATCTCAGTTGTTATTTACATGTTAAAATTCAGCAATCAGAAAATGATAATCTGTTAAACTACTTACATAAAACTTCATGTGCAGTTAAACGTCTTCTTGGATCTCGAACAAGCATTCTCCTCATCAAGTCTTTTGCACTTTCTGAAATACTTGGCCATGGGTCTGACGTGAAGTCAAGATCACCGTGCAGGACTTGTTCAAATATTCCTTGCTCATTTTCTGTATGATAAAAAAAATAAAAGAGCTCAGGAAAACGATTAAAAAAAGATGATATGTGGTTGATGGGCATTATTTGATTCCAGAAAACCTTTCCATGTTCCGTTCCATGAACATACAATTAAATTTAGTTCAACAGTTGACAGACTTGCTTTGAACATACAGCTATCTGGACAATGTACAAACACACATAGATTTCATTAACAAAAAACCAAGTTGGTCTCAAAGAATATGCACAAGTTGTGTAATGACTCAATAAGGAATCATCCATAGTCATCTACCAAGTTTGATCAACTATTTACAACCCAGTATTTCTCCTCACACCAAAAGTTAAGTAAAAAAAAAGGTTCCTTTCATCTTTTGTTGTTTTAACCAACCATTACATCAGTCATATTTCTATTACTGTCCACTTCTCTACCAATGGACAAACCAAAAGAACATTTCAACCTCCATTGGCCATCACACCGTCAATCTTAGCCTGGTAAAAATTTCTAATTGTCCTTATATACGTATTTGCACTTTTATTTCACAAACTGAAATTCTCTGAATCATTGTTGTTGTTGTTGTCATATCTTCATTCATTCTTGCACTCCTTGAATCGTGACATTGTTTAAGTAAATTAAGTACCAGAACGAAATCAGAACCCAATTCAAAACAATTTGCTAGGAGATCTTAAACAAACTAATAACTTAGCCTATTTAAAAATCCAATGAATAATCACATGAATTAAACACTGAAGAAAGAATATGCTAATTGGATTTAAATTGATTTAGTCATCCGTGAGTGTTGATACTATTTTTCTGGTTTCTGTTGTGCTTACAGATCTATTGTTTCTGACCCGAAGGTCTCCCGGAAACAGCCTCTCTATCCCTTCGGGGTAGGGGTAAGGTCTGCGTACATTCTAGCCTCCCCAGACCCCACTAGTGGGATTCAACCGGGTTGTTGTTGTTGTTGTTGTTGAAGTCATCCGTGAGTGAAACTAAAACCACTGCCCTTCTTGCATGGGAGGAATAGGCTCGCAAAGGGGAAACTCGATCATTTGACACAAATCACGACAGTAAGAGTTAACAGAAATTCCTGCCTCTCTAATAACTTGGGTTAGATGAGAGGTAGTAGTGGACAAGTGAAAGAGATGGTTGATAGGGGTGTTGGAATGTCCATGTACTAAAATAAGTCGGTGGGATAACAAATGCACATCCTAGGTTTCTTGAAAATGATATTGAAGTGGATAACTAAAGAACTTCAGAGAACCAGAAATAGGAGAGCGACAGAATGTGAAAAGTTTCTAACAAATGCCAATTTTGGTGAGTTGGGAATCCTTACCAGCCCAGAAAGGAGGTACTCCACTTAATAAGATGTAGATAATTACACCAGCGCTCCAAACGTCAGCTTCAGGACCATAACGTTTTCGGAGAACTTCTGGTGCAACGTAATATGGACTGCCAACAACGTCAGTAAATCTGTCGCCTGGAAAAGAGAAAAACAATATCGATTAATAAGAAGTTTGGAAAGAACAAATACGATCACAATAGAATAAAAAAAATGTTAAAATGGATCAGATGGCTGCATAATAAGTTTTTTAAGACGTCGAAGAGTTCATACAATCCGAACCACAGTGAGTCAAAGGATAGTTTATGCATATAAGTCAAGATAACAAACTGCTAGTACGATTACGTGTAGAGCCTGGTTAAAATTCCAATATCATTCTGAGACAGCTTTAGTGAAACAACATGTTGAACACGCCGCAACGAGAACACACGACAACTTCAAATTGTTCACAGTGTGGAAATTTCAACTAATAAAAGAGGCACTTTGGAGAGAGACAAGGTCAATCTATCCTATCAATGTATCCAATGAAGGAAAAGGTTTGGAGATACTTTTTGGACTTCACAAATAGAAACAAAATCTTATTTCCTGTTTTAGCTATACTGAGCAAAATCATGAAGAACATATTCTTTCTACTGCTTTCCGAGCCTATCTTGTACCCATTAACTGAGAAAGTACATATCAAAGAAGGAAAGTACATATCATACAAACTACCTGGTTTGAAGAATATCGATAACCCAAAGTCAATTGTTTTGAGAAGTGAATCCTCCTTCTGATCAACAAAGAGAAAATTTTCAGGCTTAAGATCACGATGCATGACACCAAGAGAATGGCAAGCTTCTACAACTCCAACAATAGTCCTGGTAAGCTCAGCTGCTTTTCTTTCTGTATAGTGTCCCCGTTGAATAATCCTATCGAAAAGCTCACCCCCAGCACAGAACTCCATAACTACATGAACAGCAACAGCATCCTCATAAGCCCCTTTTATCGATATAACATGAGGATGTCCTGCCAAATGGTGCATTATCTGTACCTCCCTTCTAACATCTTCCACATCATCATCTGTTAACAACTTCCTCTTGGCAATCGATTTGCAAGCATATTCCTTCCCTGTTGCCTTTTCGACACATTTAAATGTAGTTCCAAATTGCCCTTGTCCTAATTTCTTTCCTATACTGAAAAACTCCTTTAAGTTGCCAGTTTTCTTTTGTAACACAGATTCAGTCCTGAGGCCAGCACTTGACACCCTCTTCATTTCAGCTGGCTTTTTGGGCTTTTTTGGTTCTTCTTCTATCTTTTCTGACTTAGGCATTGTCATATGTTCTGGTGGCTCTTGAACTGGCAAAGGTGAATCAGGTTCTTTAACAGAAATTGGTGTTTCAATTCTAGCACTCTCACCATTAGTGGTGGAAGCAGTGTCATGGGGCGACCGGGATCGCCACATTGCTGCTGAAACTGATTGAAAGATTCCATTTTTAGAAATACTTGGTCCTACACAAGTGTTCCCCATTTGTTCCTTATAGTTTCCTAGCTACGCTCCGAGCACACACTACCCTCCTCAGACCCAAATTGTGTTGTTGTAGTTCCTTCCTACACTAAGATCTTTCTTTTCATAGAGCTCTATAATTAATGTCCCAAGAAATAAACAAGATCTTGTTACTTCAACCAAATAATCCAATACCAAGAAAAAAAAGTCAAACTTCCCCTCATTAACTACAAACAAGTCAACAACAATTCAAATCCAACGCCAAATCAAGATTCAAAATGAGCTGAAAAACAATATCCAAGTCCCTGCAACTAACCTTGACATATACAAAATAGAATCAATTTAAAAGATTAATCAAAATTTCCAAGTAAGTAGATAGTTTCAAGAATCACAAAGAACAAGATAAATCACTTTGTGCTATGACAAGGGAAGGTCAAAGAACTGAGAAAGGAGAAAAAATTTGAGATCTTGATTAGAAGAATAAATAGTGACAACTAAAGCTCAAGAAAGTAAGAATTGGTCTTTAAACTCTTATTGGGTTTTCATTTATTTCAAGGAAAATTGTAGCATTAGCATTTGACATACATACTATATTTACATGCAGCTTAACCATAAATAGGGGTGAAGTTGCTATTATATGTAACAGTAAATAATTCAGACAAGACTTGCAAGAAAAACGCGTTTTGCTCCGATTGTCCAAATTGGCCTAAGATTTTTCCTAGGACTCTCATTTTTAAGCCTTTTGGGATTTGGGTGTCTTTTTACCATTTATGTCAACTTCGGTTGGTTTTGCTCCGCCAAACCTCTCTATAACAGTCTAATCAAACTTCTCTATAATAACTTTGTTTATTCCAAATATTTTTAAATATTATGGCGAAGTGATACTATAGAGAACATATTATAAATATTGGTTCCGAAAAAACTTGGCTTTTATAGAGAACTATTATTATATAGAGATAATGTTATAGAGATATCTGACTGTATTTTCCATTGGAAAGAACTATATAGGGATACTAGGATTTAACTTATATACTATAGTATAAAATATTTTTGCGCCATTAATGTATCTTAATTTATTATAGTGCGTTGCCATTTATATTTTTGTAAGTTATTAATTATAGGAATTTTTAAAAACTCAATAATATAACAATCAATATATAGAAGTTAAAGCTCATTTTCATGGTACGAAGAACCAAAAACAAACAAACAAGCAAATTGTAACGACCCGATTAGTCGTTCCGAGAGTTTTAGCCATGTTTTCCCCGTTTCTACTTCATTATATATGGTTCAACTCTATTATGTTGTGTTAGGTTGGTTGGCTCGGGTTCGGAGCGATTGTGGAGAGAAATGAGACATTTAGTCTCTTAAGTTGGTTATTTAGTTGAAAAAGTCAACAGCAAGTTGGCTTATGGGTAAATGATCTCGGAATTGGATTTTTATGGTTCAGATAGCTTCGTTAGATGATTTTGGACTTAAGAGTGGGTTCAGAATGTTATTCGGAGGTCTGTGGTAGAATTAGGCTTGAATTGGCGAAACTGGATTTTTGGTGATTTCCGGTCGGCATTGGAAAATAAGCTATCGGGGGTCGGAATGGAATCCCGGAAGTTGGAAAATGTTTGTAGTGTCATTTTTTATGTGTGTGCAACATTTTAGGTCAATCGGACGTGGTTTGGTTGGTTTCGGTATCGTTGGCGAATTTCGGAAGTTTAGAAATCCTTAGGCTTGAATTAGGGGTTAATTTGATATTTTGATGTTGTTTTGGGTGATTCGAAGGCTCGACTAAGTTTGTACGATGTTATGGGATGTGTTGGTATGTTTGGTTGAGGTCCCGAGGGCCTCGAGGTGAGTTTCGAGTGGTTTCGCACCATTTCTAGGTCATTTCTAGTTGCTAGTTTTTGGCTTCAAGGGTGTACAGTGCATTAGCATAGATCTGGTCGCGTTAGCATAGAGAAAATGTTGAAAAATTTAGTTGTGCTATGCGATTGCGCAAGTCTTCCCGCGATCACATAGAGTAAAATCTCTGATGCACTTACTCGACTTTGGAAGCTTATAACTCATAGTCTATAAGGAATTTGAAGATGATCCAAAATGAAAGTTGTAGACCTTGATATCTAGTTTTTAGAAAGGTAAACCAATTATAATTTGGAGATATGTACAAAAAGTTATGACCATTATACTAGAGGTTGTCCGGAAGAATTGGAGAAGGCTATTGGAAAAATTTGTTCTACGTGATCGCGTAGGGATGGCCGCGATCGCATATGGTAAAAGAAGGGCTGGAATTTTTTGTGTTTCGCTATCGCATTAGTTTGTCCGCGATAGCATAGGGTAAATGTCTGGGCAGATTATAAAGTACTATATTTCGAGGGTTTCAGTCTTTTTTGCATTTTTGAGCTATGAGGCTTGGATTGAGGTGATTTTTGAAGGAATTTTCCGAGAAGTGATTGGGGTAAGTGTTCTTCACTCAATTTTGGTTAAATTCCATGATTGTATCTTGGTTTTTGTCATCTAAATTGGGAATTTGGGGTGAAAATTTGGAAGAAATTTGGAGAGTTTATTTTGGGGAATTGAATGGCCATTTGATGTCGGATTTTGATGAATTTGATATGGGTAGACTCGTGAGGGAATACATATTCTAGTTTTGTAATTTTTGTCGGATTCCGAGACGTGAGCCCGGGGGTGTGGGTTTGGTCAATTTCGGATTTTTTTATTTAATTCGATAATTTCCGCATGAGCTTTGTTCCTTTAGCATGTACTAATGATATGATACTGATTTTGGATAGATTCGGGGCGATTTGAGGCCGAGTTGAGCGGCAAGGGCATCACGCAGTAGATTCCCGTCCGTCTTGAGGTAAGTAATTATTGTAAATCTAGACCTAAGGGTATGAAACCCCGGAATTTCGTACTATTTTGATAAATGAGGTGACGCACGTGCTAGATGACGGGCGTGTGGGCGTGCACCAGTAGGGAGCTTGGTTCGTCCTGTGGCAATTGTAGAGTTGCATATTCTGATAAACTCTATATGATATCTAAATGTTTTAGAAATGATTCTGTTAACTTGGGTTGAATGCCATGTTTGGGGCCTTGTGCCGTAATGTTTGGACCTTGAGGGGTATTTTACTATTATCCTCACATAATTTTTTATAAAAAGCATACCCTTAGTCATGATTTATACATGTTTATTGTTTAATCTTGTTCATCACTCTATTTTAATAGATGAAAGTTGTTTCGCGCTGAGTTTCCTGAGTTTGTACTGAAATGCCCAAGTGGCTTGTGAGGTTGATGACTGCGTGAGGCCGAGGGTCGGATTGTGAGGATAGTTAGGGATCAGGCTGCACGACACAACGTGTGTGTGTATATATATATATATATATATATATATATTATAAAAGTACGAATATTGAACTACTAAATGTTAAACGACAAAAATATCCCTAAAATATTAATCGACTTTTATACCCTTAACTATTTATTNTATATATATATATATATATATATATATTATAAAAGTACGAATATTGAACTACTAAATGTTAAACGACAAAAATATCCCTAAAATATTAATCGACTTTTATACCCTTAACTATTTATTTTAATTTTGACAAGATGTCGCAAGGGAAGGACACAACGGAAAATATTATATGTTAGGAAGAAGACTTGTAATAAAATAAGGACTCAACCGTGGAAGAAGTATAGTTATGAATGGAATGCAAATTACTTTTGAGAAGGTATAAGAATTTGTCATCAATATATATACAAGGCAACGAGATTAATTCAAAACCAAGGACATCAGATCGATGAGAATTTAGTTACTGCGGTGCAGGTCACAATAATATTATCTACAATTATAGTATAGTAATGCATGGTGTTCTAATTTCTTCATCTTATATTTGGTGCGAGTGTGATTCTTACCCTAATGTTAAGATTACACTATAGTTCTATCAATTTAATAATGTTGTTATCACTTCTTCTTTTTTCGAGCAAAATATTCAAGTTATTATCGCGAGGCCAATGGATCTTCTTGGGTACATTCTAACTCTTCGGCATCTTTCAAAGGCAACTAGGACAATTTGCGAAGGATGTAATTAGGCTCTATAGTTGCTGGCGGCGGACATAATTTTCGCGTAAGTCTATAATATTGGTTATAGTTAACCTTGTTTTATAGATATTATCGACCATCTCATCAAATAACAAATATGATGTAAGTTTATGATATGCTTGATTCTACGGTGCTTGCAAACTCTTTTCGTCAATTTTTCTTTGGAGGTATATATTTTTAATATGTTAGAGAAGAGATCTTGGCGCTATTCTAAGGATACTTGACAATCTAATCTAATTCTTGTTTTGATGAAGAAAACATGAATCAATATTAGGGATGATGGAAAAGTTGTTTCTACCATAATTAAGGCACATCTTACATATTCTTGGTCCAAAGTGTTTTAAGCACCGCACGAACCAAGCAAAAGGACAAGTGAGACTTCATACCAGTATATATATAGAGAGAGAGAGAGAGAGTTAAATTGTGTAAATTAGTATATATTTTCGGGAATTTGATTTCAATCCAACTCTACTGGTTTGGTTTTGGGTATATATTTTTGGAAATCTGTTATTGTTGTTGTTATATTCTACCTGTTATGGAACTTCCAAAGACACAACAAACTTTAATGTTACTAATACTATTACTTTTAGAGATGACGTGTTCGAATCCTTCCGTCCCAGAACATATATATATATATATATATTCTATGAGAATATAGATTATTTTTTTAACAATGTTCTGTTTAAAATCGAAATGTTAGTTGGAATGTGATTCTTGTTTCTGATTTTTTTTTCTTTGATGAATCATTTTTTTTTGCAAAAACTGAATCGAGATGCGAAAGAATCTATATTCCCTATCTCGTATTCTCTATCCCCTAAATTAGCCTAATTAGATTCAATTTTCTTTTTTGTGGAATGCTTAAGGTACTTTATGGTATGTAGGGATATATGCATAATATTATACTTTATGGTATGTACTATGTAGGGATATATGCATAATATTATAATGCTATTTTTATTATACGAGTATTTTATGCTAGATATTGGACTTTAACTATCTAATTTCGACCTACGGTCAAAATATGGATACATAAGCACTCCATCTATTTTTTATTTCAAAATTTAACTTTGCACGGGAGTTAATGTTCACATGTAAAGATAAATCATTATGATAAAAGTTGTGCATCCGTCTTACTAAAAGATTGATTAGGCAACTGGGTAATTATCAAGGTTTGGCAGGTAAAATAGAAGGATGGTAAAGTCGTAGTGAGATGCGATCACATTGCAAATTTTTAAAAACTACAAGTACAAATATTATAACCAACTTAACTAAATTAATGATTCTTTTTTTAGTTTCAGATGATGTTTTTTCAAGTTCACATGATGTTTTTCTAGTTCAGAGATGACATCCAATTATTTTTTGCAAGTATTATGATAATGCAAAAACATTAATTTTTCGCATTTAAATGATTGTTGCATTTTTCATGCCAGTTGCTTTAAAATAATTCTTTCTCGTGTATATAAATAATTGACTAAACATTTACATATTATTATTTACGTGCAACGCACGTTCGTAGAAACTAGTATATATATATATAGATTGGGCTGCACGCCTCATCGATATATTGGATCGGGCTGCACGCCGCAACGATATTTGGTCGGGCTGCACGTCGCAACGATATAGCGCTTGGGTTGTAGGAGCCCCTCCGGAGTCTGCACACTCCCAGTGAGCGCAATCGACTATATATTTATGGATCGGGTTGTACGCCACAACGGTTATTATAAGGTACCTATTGAGCGTGAGTGTTGATTGATGAGAGTTGAGTCACGAGTGACTGAGAGACTTGCCCGAGGGGCTATATATATGTGAGTGATACTTTGCCTGAGGGGCTTGTTTTATGAAATTACTGTCCTCACTCTTCTTTATATTGAGCCTCCATTGAAATTGTTAGACAAATATTTTAAACAACTTTCATTGAAACTGGAGTTTTACGAGATGTTCGGAATTTAATTACTGATTTGATCTTGTTATTTTCACTAAGGTTTTATCCTATGAGATTTATATGATTTCTAAATGCTCATCACTGCATTCAGTCTTAGTTATAATTGTTACTTGCTGAGTTGGCGTACTCATGTTAATCCATGCACCTTGTGTGCAGATTCAGGTGTCATGGGACGTCCGAGTGAGTGTTGATTTATTCTCAGCTAGTCCCGAAGTTAGCAAGGTAGCACATGGCGACCACAACCTTGTTTTCTCCCTCCTATCTTCATTGTTATTTCTATTAAACTCCTCATGTTGTCTTTCCAATCTGTATTGAACTTAGTATTTCAGACTTGTAGTATTGTAGATGCTCAAGACTAGTGACACCCGATGTCGTGATGTATTTTCCGCATATTTTCCTTGTTTTGGTTTTTCTTTGAAAGAATTATGATTGAATAGTTTGAAAGATAAATTTTTGAAATGGAATATTGTTTAGTTTGGAGAAATGCGCCGGCTAGCCTAGTATCACGATAGGCGCTATCATAATTGGGTAATTTGGATTGTGACACAAATAAATATATGTGTAACGTTGGCCGTGGCATCCTCTATTACAAATGAGTCGTGGATGATACAGTATTTTAATGTTGGTTGAGTTTCAATTCTAGATTCACAATTAAAATTCTACATTCACTCCATCCGTTGGTCTTTTTTTATGTTATTATTTGTCATTTTCCCCATTAGAATCAAGTTTTAGAACTTATTTATACACAAGTATGCGATTTGCTTGTGTTTTTATATATATTTTTAACAATTAAATGGAAGTGAATCCTATATAAAAAACAAAATCATATTATTTGAGGAGGGATTTTGAAGGTTAATGCATAATCATTAAATACTCCCCTAATTGTCTGTCAACAAAATCTCCAAATAATTGGTAGAGGTAGATGACATAGTAGTACACGTTCGATAATGCAACTTTTATTTCTGTTGTCTTGTTGTTGAGTTAAGTAAAAGTATCTAGAAATTATTGTATTGTATTATGTCGTATTGTTTTATAGATACAATATTTGAATAGATTGTATCGTTTGTTGCTATTAGCTAACATTTTTGTTATGGATTTGATTGTATCGTACAATACTGTAACAGATAAGTTCATTAAAATACTCGCAATGTTTTAAATAAAATTTATCAAGAATTACACATAAAAGTATTAAGAAAACCTCTTTCTACTAATTTATCGTTAATTACGTATCTTGGAAACAAGAAAAAAAACCTAGAACAAAGAGGTTAACTAATATTTACAACATAAAGAAAAAACGATGAAAAGAGATGAATCGCACGGAGACTTGGATAATAAAAAGAACGGGGCAAATCAACTATAGAAAAGATGGAAGAAGACAAAGTAGGTCAATAGGTTGGAGACTTGGTGTTAAAAAATGATAAATTAGAATTATGGAGTAATAAGTAAGGGCATAATTAGAAAAGAAAATAGGAAATGATCCACACCATATCAAATCGGTTGTTTCATAAAATGGGGTTTTTAGTTATTTCGAAACAATGAATTTAACAATATGATACAATCAATTTTAAATAAATAATCCAAACAAATACTACTATTTCGGGATAACAATACAATGCAATACAATTATGTACATATTACACAATACGACACAATCGTTAACAACCATCCAAACAAGCAGTACATATAACTACATGAACTAAAATATCAAAAAAACTGAAAAATAGTGGGCCCACTTAGAATAGTTTGAGACTAAAATTAAACAAAGAATTACGGCATGTGTCACTTGGCCTAACAACCCAATCGAAAATGGCCCGGATTTGAAGTTCTTACCCGATTTAGCCCATATTGTATATAATGTGAAAGAAATTTTTCAACCTTTAACCCATTATAAAAGATACACTTCTAGGGTCTTTATTATTTTCTTCTTTCTTCATTCTCAGCACACCGAATTCTTTCCCCACCGCCTCTCACTTCTTTCTTTCTAACCTACACGGATTCCATCATCCTTTCTTAACCTAGCCCCTGCTATTCCCTTTCCCTACCCCCTACGCAATTCTGCCATCAATGGCTCAAAGACGGCTCAGACTCCTCTTCCGTCGTCCAAGTCTGCCAAGTCTAATGGTGGCAAGCAGAAGAATATTGAAGATTTTGAAAGAAAAATGAAAATACACACATATCTGAATCTTAAATTGGGTGTATCTTGTCTGGTGTTGAATTCGGAATCGCTGGCGCAAAATTGTTAACCTATTGACGAGTTGAATCATCCAATACCTTCTACTACAATTCGAAGCTTGGATAAAAAATCATAACTATGTAGGAGCTTGTATCAACACTATATGATAGTGTATATGGACATGCAAACACCTCTTATACGCTATTATTGTCATGGGCGGCTTTCCATCCATGCCCCATGACCCCTTGGACGCGCCCCGTGGCGTC